>MU968322.1:205294-224622 GCA_034641835.2 Pinus albicaulis | reverse complement strand
GGAAAAACGGTTAAACACCTACTGGCGGGGCAATCGGAACCAAAGCGCTGGAGTTTTATTTTGCCGGAAATTTTGCCGGCAAATTTTGCCGGCAAATTTTGCCGGCAAATTTTGCCGGCAAATTTTGCCGGCAAATTTTGCCGGAAAAAAAAATTTTTTTATTTTATTTTATTTTATTTTATTTTAATCAAACCCCCGCTTTGTCAGAATTAAAAATGTCATGCACTCCTCTCTTCTGTGGAGATATGTTGCTCTAACCGTGAATACGAATTCAAATGAAGAGAATAATTGAGGTATGATATTGACATGTTGGCTCCCTTACACAATTAACTATTTCGATTCTTCATTTAGGGTACATATTTTAAATATATACATGTTCATTTTGGAATTGAGTTTTGACATTTTTAAATTTAATTAATATTATGGATTTAAAGTTCAAATAATATTTTCGATAGTACATATAAATCACAACAGGACTTATTTCCAAAGTGAGTGTTTGCCTATTGCGCTATGATGTTAATTAGTGTTTACTATTTATTTAATTTATATAGTCGCACGGCAATATGTTATTTTTTGGGTATTTTCCGCCTTCCGCAGATTCCTTCACCCTTGACCTATGACTTAGAAACCATGACCCATGGATATCTAAGTCGTTAAAATCATATACTCAAACTCGTCGGCCACACCAACCTTTAATATGGTTGGATATTTTTCCCACATAGTTTTGAACTCGATGACCTTCACATCACATAGTGACTTAACGATACATCCCATCACCATATATTCACCCCTATGGGATCGTACTCATTTATTATGTTTATTTCAATGATTGTATTATGTATTTCTAATATAGCTTTTAACTATGATATATTTATTTAAGTTTTTGAATCGAGTTTAGTTTCGTGTGAAATGTTATCTTCCTCACCGGTCCAAGTCTTGTAAGTTGATATGTTATTTACATGAGTGTGAACTATTTTAAATTATTTTAACATTTTGAAAACATAATAATAATACAACCCTCTCTCTCTCTCTCTCTCTCTCTCTCTCTCTCTCTCTCTCTCTCTCTCTCTCTCTCTCTCTCTCTCGCTCTCGCGTTATATATATATATATATATATATATATATATATATATATATATATATATATATATATATATATATATATGATTTTTAAATTTTACACATCTATTTTTTATATTAGAACATTATTATAGCGTATACCTTAAATCGGCATACATCCATATTAACTCTCAATATACCAAAATCCTAGAGTAACCAAATTCCTCGTACGTGCAAACTTAAATTTTTCACTCAAAAGAAGTTTCCATCCTAATATTTTGATCACTCTTGACTCTTAGTTGACATTGAAATAACCACTAAAAAATATTCATCAGACACTCATGGTCATCAATGGTCAACCACAAGCCATCTATAAAACAATAACAACCTTTACTCAAAACCATAAACATATGTTGCCTAGCACAATCAACCACGTAAACCCATACGTTGTTAATATGTTAACCAACCATGTTTACCACATAACCATGGTCCAAATATGGTTAAAACCCTGAGATGTGGTTATACATGGTCTGACATTGACACTTATTACCATTAAACCAAATAACCTTAATTACTCATATATAACTACAGACTTCCAACCATAGTCAATTCCATTTTAGTTGCATCAATAATGCTCATCTCTCGGGCAAACCATGAGCGAAATTGAAGAACAAAGACTCTTCCCACTCTCATGGCCTTCCATGGCCGACCATGGTTAACCTAGGTCTCCCCGACCGAACATGGTCAACCATGGCCAAATTTGTTAAACCATATTCACACATCTTTAACATGGTTACACCATGGTCATCATGCCCAAACAAATTCAACCAGGGTTAATCATCATCAGTCCTTATTGACATGGGAAATTTAAGGTTAGTTCTTACTAATCATTCTAATATTAATCTACCATAATCATAGATTTGGTACATGGCATGGTCATCCACAACATCTATAGGTTCACCACAGTAAAATATCAACCATATTTTGAATAGATTTATCCATATCATTAATAATCAACCATTATTTATTAATATTGCACACCCATGGTTTAACCACCCTCCTCCCACATTTACCCAAGTTCACCGGGTTCACTTATAAACATGTGGCGACGAGTTACTATTACATAACCCGACCTCCCAGATACAATTGAAGAGTGAAGACAACCAGTAGCATCCATGGATTTTAGGAGCCACAAGACCCTGCAGGAGCTGTAAACAACCACCCGAGTGCCCAAACCCTGAGCTATAATGAAGCTACCAACCTAGAATGTTAGTTGTAGGCATAACACCAGACAGTCCAAACTCCAGGTTTTAGTCACCAAGATAACACCCATCCGGGCAACAGAACCCAAAATCTCGGGTCAGACCAGCCTACAAAACCCGTGCCACCTTCAAGACTAGCTCTCAAATCACCGCAAAACTTAATGAGACTTTTATAGAACAATAATCGACATGGTGGGACAAATCCTCTAACAAAAAAAAATCGATCAAGGAATTCAATAACCAAGTCTAACCATGATAAAGAATTTCATCAAACAAATGACAAACATGTAATTCTGAAGGTGTCAAGAATGCAGAGAAGAAGCAACATAAGGCTGAAAATCCCCATTCAGATTCAACAAGAGTAGCTCCAATACCTCTCAGAACAGCCTAATGTTAATTTGTTATCGAACAACAACACCACAGATACACAAACTCATGACAAGATCTATGAACATACACATCAAATGAAAAACATATAATCGGAAATTAACCAACATGTAAAACCATGAAAACTGAATACAATATAACCAACATATCAAATGACATATACAAAACTCACCACAATGAAAATTTTGATGAATACATGATGAATATTATTATTTATATTATATGATGTGCAGACCATTTATAATTAATTAAGGGATATTTAAAATAAAAATATATCAATAACAATAAACAATTTCTAATATTCCATTAATAAAGTATTTTAATGTTCATATTAAATAACTGTTTAGATCAATTTAATTTTAATTGTGGTAAAGAAACAGAATATTTTAATTAAATATCTTCATAAATTTGTTATATAATACTAAAAATATTAAAACAAAAATATAATTTTACATAGGATTTATGTGATTCAAACAAATAGCAAGTAAATTTGCAATTACTCTTATAAAAAGACAGCACACCACACCACCAAGTGAAAACCTAATAACCATGTCGAAAATACCTTCTAACGAGTCAGCCTCAGCGAGTTCTTAATTCCGGAGGCGTAAATCGACTTTATAGGCGTCGGTTGTTCCTAAGTATAAAGAGAGATAAAGAGACGTGATGGTGGAAATATAATTTTGTGGCGTCGGTTGTTCCTAGCTTAAACTTAATTAGACGTAATTTTTTATTTGTGCCATAGCAGCCTTTCCTCGCTATATAAAACCACACATCACAAGTATTTCGATTTGGCACTGTACTCTTTAAGACCTTTAATTCAAACATCTCAAAATTGTTGATCCGACTGTACAAATTGTTGATTCTCGGATCCCAGTGTATATATATATTCTTGCTTCCCTCGATGGAGATGGAGGCCAATTGAACAGAGTGAATACAAGGCTTATAATCGTGACAGAAACAACCACCAGGACTGTTCAATGCTTCAATGTCGTGCTATATTAACAGCGTCTTACAATGTCTCACCCACACTTCCATTGGCAAATTATTGTTTGCAGAGGAAACATTTATCTACGTGCACTAAATCTGATAAGCTAAAGTGAATGACCCGTGTCTTTTGGAAGACAGGACCAGTCGCTAAGCCTGGCTGCAAGTGAGGTGGCAGAGCCAATAACCTCAAATCTGAAACGCTTGCAAATTACTTGAGCCCGCATGAACAAACAGATGCTCAAGAATTTCTTGATTGTGTTATAAATGCATGAGAGTGTAATAAATCCAACAATTCGCGGAACACCAAAATTTTCAATAAGATGTTTTTCACACGATAGCAGAAAACTATTAAACGGTGCGGCCAGTGTGGAAATTTGTTATATCTTATGGAAAATGGCTGAACTATTTTCCCCGCTTTCCCCAACCTGACGGCTCATTAACAGCAATTCCGATGTCGTTATCAATCTAAACGAAAGCATACAGATACTTCACTAAAGAATACCTGAAGAGCCCACCTCCATGCGACAAGTAAGAAAATTCAATTTGCACGCTGAGCGGCTCCATTTTAAGACTCCAATGTCACCTTCCATACTGCAGAGATTCGTGTCGACATGACTGAAATTTTGCAAAAGTCCAAGAAGATTTTTAACTTCGCACTGTTTGTGAATCTCTCAACAATAACATACCTGGAAAACTTCTCAAGAACAAAGATGAACACCGCGCCTATACACAGGCTATTATTGTTCATCAAAAGATATGACCAGTCTCGGCATGATTATGCATATGTGAAAAATGCGGATAACTGTTGGTTTAAATGTGACGACCAAAAGGTCTCTGCAACACTAGAAGACGTTTTGAGAGAACAACAAATGTATATGTTGTTTTATCTTCGACAAACTGTCCCCAAGAACAAAGTTGAAAATATTAAAATCAAGTGCTAGCTACAAGGTGAAGAAAAGAGTACAAAGGCAGCTAAACAGATAGAGTGCACAACACTCCGTATTTAACAAGAACCGTAAGGATGAATTTAATTATTATGGGCTGCAGCCACAAATTGGCAGGGAGAATTAATTTTGTGTTATGGGCGGTTACTCACGAGGAATGAAGACCTCATAGTTCTCAACTACGATAGCAAAGGTTTAACGAAATACCATGTAAGGCGTTGCCCTCAACAACCAAATGGAGAAAGTGTGTTCAAACAACGGAAGACTTAATGTTTTCTAAAGGAGGACAAGTGGTCCCTACCACTTATGCGCAACGCAAGTTTCCTTAGTAGTGTCTTGTTGATATGAAGCCATGATGCGATGTGATCACAATCAACTCAAACTCAAAACAACACATGTTAAATGTCTTGCAGAGCAAAAAGAGTTCCATACATGTGGAGGGAGCCTAATCACAAAGGCACACAAGATATATGTGACCGTCATGGTGCCGCGACAAGCATTTGCATATCGTGTGGCCATCGCATAACCGCAACATCGCAAGTCATTGTTATTCCGCCCTTTAGTCCGATTGTCGACTTGCGATTGTCACACCATCGCAAAGCACGAATTGCAACGTCGCCAACCCTGATTTCTTTTGTTTGTATCGCCGATCCGCCGATCGCCGATTGCCGACCGCGATGGTCCCCATACTCGTACGTCGCGCATTTCATATTTTTAAGTTTCCCCGCAAAGTTTTTTCTTTGTAATTTGTTTTATTTCCTTGCGCCCAGGTTTCTGTTCCCACCGCACCATATAAAGACCAAAAGGCTCCAGAGCCTCAAAGCAGGCATTTTTTGTATTGTTTTGTTTAGTTCAAAGACAGAGTGCCAGGAAGGAACACATGGCGGTCGTTTCAGAGAGATAGAGTGTGTTGTTTGATAGATAGAGAATGTATTTGGGCACTCGCGTCCGAGGCGCCGTGGTTTCCGGAACTTCTTCCCGTTGAGGTCATAGTTCTTTTGTTCGAAATATAAATTTTCAAAGTGTGAAACTCTATCTCCCGTCAAGAATAATTTTTAATTTCTTCCGTGTTTAGAGGAGAGGAGTTTACTCTCCATTTCTATTGTCCTTGAATTTTCAATATTCCAACCGAATGATGGTGTAATTTGTGATAATACCGAAAGCCCTTTCCTGGGCATAATTTCGTTAATACTAACCGAAAATTGAAGGAGCAATAAGACAAGACTCTCACTTTCTCCACACTAGTGTCTCGGAGTGCTTTCCTTTATTATTTCGATGCCAAAGAAGGAAGAGGAGAATGACACTGAACATTCAACTTTCCCCGCCATTGTTCACACAAGCGAAAGTTCTCTCTATCTCGCATCCTGCACCACCTCGGTTCCCCAATAAGAAAAGACCCAACGTTACATTATTAAGGTAGGTACTTTTCCTTCCGTTGATAGGGACCGTGTTAGAATTTTATTTTTTATTTTAGATGCCTAAATTGAAAGATGTGAGTATATTCTCTTAGCTACTACAATAATGAATGGTATTAAAAGTGATAATGAATGATAAATGAATTGGAAAAAAATTAAACCGTATTTACTGAAACCACCTTTAAGAATTGGTGGAACCTATGTCTAATTAACTATTTGTTAATGTATAAAGTTATCTTATTCTCCGAAATGTATGTCTAATCAACTATTTTCCAAGTGTTTTAAGGTAATAACTTCCAGATATGAATACTAATTTCTATATATTTTCAATAATGATTACATGTATGGTCAAGCGTATTACCGCAAGAGTGTATTATTAGAACTATTAGTTTCTTTTTTTTAAGTTTTGTTATGATTGTAAGCTATTAGGTTATTATGTTTTTTTCGAGTTTAATAATATTTACATCAGCTTAGGTATAATCATGAAAATTGCAAAATAATTACGAGTTGATTTACACTTATTATATAATTTAAGTTTAATAAAATATTTTATTTTATCTTGAGTGGTTACTAGTTCTCATTTAACAAATGAACCTCAATTTAAATTTAACTTTAATAAAATATTCTAAATTATAATTAAAATGAAATTAGCAATATCCTGAAAACAGCTTAGTACTCTCATAGAGAAAGTAATATCACAAAACAAATTCAATACAAAAGAAGGGAATTTTACTTAAAAGAAAATGAACAAGTAAGATTCATTACTATTGTTACAAAAGAGAAATGGTAGAAAGTTCTCTTAATTTTTTTTTGTGTTTAGTATTCCTGAATATTTAAATATTATAAAGATATATTTAAGTATTTTAAGAAACAAAAAGATTCATTGAAATTGTTAAGTGTGAAATGGTTTTAAAAGTCTTCCTTTTATAGTTTGTTACTGCATTTGACATAGTTCATGAGATCTTCTATTTATTTACAAAGGTAGGATTGAGCCACATACAAACGAAAATTAGTAATAGTAACATCACACCAAAAACAAGAATTATAGTAAAAGTGAGAAAAAAAGGAAACAACTATTTTTTATTCACCTATTAAAACAATATTTTTTTTCATTAGTGCATGCTTGGTACATGGGGAATTCCCTTAATTTTGTTAGTTAGTTTTCTAATTAAAATACAAAAAATTATAAAGATATATTTAAGTATTTTATATTAAATTTTTAAGAAACCGTAGGATTCATTAAAATTGTTCAAAAGAAATGGTTTTAAAAGTTCCTCCCTTTATAGTTTGGTTATCAGCATTTTCACTTTCTATATTACATCTTCATTTATTTTTCTATATAGGTAGGACCGAGCCACATACAAACAACAATTCATTAGTAAGAGTAACATTAGACCAAAAAACAAGAAGCATGGTAATATGTGGGAAAAGGAAAACATGATTTAGCACTGAAATATAAAAAATTTTTGTGTGCATACTTGTATATGGGGAATTCCATTAATTTTGTTAGTTTTCAAATTGTAGTTAAATTACAAACATGTTCCTTAGAATATATATAATAAAATTAATCTTAAATAAATCAATAATATATATCTAATTTTTAACTAGAAACTTGTAATCATTATCAATTTTCACATTGCCTAGCATTCCCTCTATAAAATTAATAGAGAGAATATAATCGAAAACAAAGAAAAGCAGGAATATGCATAAACTTTCCTCAATATCTACCCATTTTATCATGAGACCTAGTAGCTTCAAATATTTAGTTTTAGCTATATTTTTATGAAAATATTAACCATTTTTCATCACCTATGACATATTGTAATTCAAAACTTAAGCTTGAAAAATATCTCACATAAGCATCAATCTCAACATATTTCATTTTTTATCTTTATAAGATTACTTTTATTATAAAAATATAATTGTTCTAAAATTTTAGGTAATCCTAACTTGAATAAAAAGTTTTGAATAGGCATTGTTTTTGCTTCTCTCGTATTTTGTATCACCAAAAGTAATATTATTATCCAAGATGAAAAACAAACCTAACTACGGATATCCTCTCATAACATCACTTCCCCAATCCATATTAGCAAGTCATACAAAAGAAATATGCTTGGAAGCATAGTAGATGTTAGAGTACAGTTGTACCATGAATGGACAACAAAATTCCTTTTTAGCAATTGCATCATATTCTTTTGGTTCTTCAACACTATATCATATTCTACACTTATGGCTTGTCTCCAATCAAGTTATTTCTTCTATATTCATCAAATGATACTACTGATTTGTAACACTTTTATCATAAGTGGAATTCCATGTTGCTTCCTTTTTGCATAACACCCCATTTTTTTTTATTTAAAAATAATGATCATTCCGAGATCCTCATTTATTTTTCTATAGAGATAGGAATGATTCACATAAAAAACACCTATTATTAATAGTAACATTAAGGGAAAGCATGCTAAACCGTGGGAAAGAAAAATCTGCATGTTTACATAATTAAATATTATAAATATATATCTAAATATTTTGTTGGCTAACATTTTAAGAAACAAATAAGGTTCATTAAAATTGTTAAAAAGAAATGATTTTAAAAAGTTTCTCTCCTTTGTAGTTCAGTTACCTAGGCCTATGGTATGAGATCCTCATTTATTTTTCTATAGAGGTAGGATTGAGCCATGCGCCAACAATTTATTAGTAATGTACAACATCCACTCAAAAACAATAAGTAAGGTAAAAGGTGGGAAAAATGGAAAAATAAGTGATTTTTATCACCTCTTAAAATAATATTTTTTCTTTAGTGCACACAGTATATGGGTAATTCCCTTTAATTTTGTTAGTTATATTTAAAATTAAATAAAATTAAAATATATTCTATTAATATGTAATAAAATAATCGTAAATAAATAAATAATTTATATATCTAATTTTAAATCAAAAATTTATAATAATAATAATCAATTTTAACATTGGGTAGCATTCCCTCTCTAAAAATAATAGAGAGAATATAGTAGAAAACAAAGGAAAGAGTACATTATGCATACAATTCTTCCTCAATATCTACCTACTAGCATGAGACATAGTAGCTTCAACATTTAGTTTTAGCTATAGTTTTAGTGAAATTATTAACCATTTTTTCATCACCTATGACAATATTGTAATTCAAAAACTGCATGTCTTCTGTCATGCATCAATCTCAATATGTTTCATTTTGATTTTTTTATTTTTGGTAAAGGCTACTTTTATTATCACAAAATATAATTGTTCTAAAATTTTAGGTAAATCTTAACTTGAATAAAAAATTTTAAATCCCCATTGTTTCCTTTGTTTTCCGCACTTTGTATCACCAAAAAGTTAAATATTATGGTCCAAGATGAAAAACCAAAAAGTAATATTATTATCCAAGTCAAAAACCTAAGTATGGATTTCCTCTCATTAACATCACTTCCGAATCCATATTAGCAAGTCCTACTAATAAATTTGGGTTAAAGTATAGATGATGCTAGATGTACTGTACCAAGAATAGAAAATTGCATCATATCTTTCGTTCTTCAACACCATATCTTATTCTACATTTATGGCTTGTGTCAAATAAAGTTATTTCTTCTATATTCATCAAATGATACCACTTCATTGATTTGTAACACTTTTACCCTAAGTGGACTTCCATGTTTCCTATTTTTCCTGGTTCTGCAATTTCGATAAGGCCCCATTTTTTTTATAAAAAAAATTATCAATATGAGATCCTCATTTATTTTTCCATAGAGGTAGGACCGAGCCACATACAAACAACAAATTGATTAGTAATAGTAACATTAGCCCAAAAAACAAGAAGTATGGTAAAAAGTGGGAAAAAAGGGTACATAATTTTTATCACTTAATTTTCTGTTATTTTTTTTCTTCTTATAATTAGCTCACATATATTAAATATTATAAAGATATATTTATATTTAATAAAATTAAGAACAGAAGATTCATTAAAATTGTTAAAAATAAACTGCTTGAAAAGTTCCTCCTTTATAGTAGTTTATTACCATTTTCTACACCTATAAAATCAAGAAGTATGGTGAAAGGTGGGACAAAAAGGGTACATGGATTTTTATCATATGCAAAAAATATTTTTTTCTTTAGTGCAAGCAGTATATGGGGAATTCGCTAATATTGTTAGTTAGATTTCAAACTAAATAAAATTACAAACTTATTCCTTAGAATATATATAATAAAAGTAATCCTAAATAAATCAATACTTATATATCTAATTTTAAAGTAGAAGCTTATAATCATAATCAATTACATTGCTCATACCTCTCAAAATAATAGAATAATATAATAGAAAACAAAGGAAGTGATAAGAAATGCAATATTTAAGTTTGGACAAACACACAGGAGCTCACAGCAGAGACTCACTGTGAGCCCCACCATGAAATGCATTCTCTCTTGGAGTTCTTCATTAAGCATCAAGAATTAAATAGATACATAAAAGTAAACAACATTCCTAATTAATAGAACTGAATGCCAAATAAAGAGCAAATCATAACTATAACCTATTCTATTAATTACACACTCCCCTGGACAAGGAGCAAATGGATTTTTAAACACACCTAAAGTATCCCGGAACAAATCAAACTTCTACTCTCTTCCTAGTGGATTAGAATATAGCCACCATATTATCACAAGAATTACAACATCGCGTAAAATATCTTTGGACCGCACTTTCTCCCTAACAAACAGAAATTGAGTGTCTATGTGCTTAGTGTTTTATGAACAATACTGTAAGCTGCATTGATGGAACTCGATTGTCGCAATTGGATGATCGTAGCTTCGTCCTCGTTCTTCCCCGTATCCGAGAAGCTTCTCCGCCTAATTTTTGAAACGCCCATGTCGCCTATTGCCACAGCTTGATATTCTCCGTTTTCCGCCAAGGATGCAGCTAGCCAGAGTCGCTTCTTGTCACCAAGAGATGACCCGGAAATCCAACGTTGAAGACGAACTCCGTAATTGATCTTTCTCGTCATCTAGATTTCCCACCCAATCGTAGTCTCAGATAATCCGTCAACTTAACATCAAATGAGCGAATACAAATACGGTAATCGAGTGTTCCTTGTAGATACCATTACCCTCCGCCGTACCTGATCGTCATGAGGTTGAGCCACAAATCGACTCGAAACACTTTACCCATAGGCCAAGTCGTCCCCGTCAGAGGCGGTCAAGACGCTCAACCAGAATCGGTTCTGCACAACAAGTTGTATCCGTACATTTCGAACCATCATCCATCCGGCTCGTTATTCTCGCTATAAAGGTATGCATGAAGGCGCCATACCTTATCCATCTTAAACCTCGACAGACTTCTTGTATACTTACCCCGGGACAAGAAAGTTTGACTTGAATCTCTCCAACTTTCTAGACCCAAACAGTATTGGGTATTTCTCAAGGTCCTTCATCTCAATTTCAGATAATTGTCGTCACCCTTCAATGATTTTCCCCGCACTTCCGTTATTATCAAATCATCTACATACAGCAAACCACCACTATCTCATTTTCACATAAACATGGCATATAACCGGATCATTTTTTGCTTTTTTCATAACCATTCATGAGGAAAAAAGAATCAATTTTTTCATACTGTGATCTAGGTGTCTCGCTTTAAACCATAAATCTTCTTTAACTAATAGTTTACATTCACACGTTCTTCTCCTTTCAACAAACCTTCAAAAGCCGTATCAGCATATTTTTCCTTTTTAAATTGGACCGTTTAAGAAAGGTAAGACTTAACATCTAATTGATGTATTTTCCAATGATGTTTAGTGGTTAAAGTAACGACTATTCCGATAAAACAATTTGCAACAAAAAAATGTCTCCTCAAATCAATACCTTCTATTCCGGGAATATCCCTTTGCCACCAACCTTGCTTTATGTTTATCAATAGACCCATCCGCTTCTAAATTTCAACTTAAATAACCATTTGCAACCTATGGGTTGTTTACCCTCAAAGAATTTTTGCTTAGATCCCAAGTATTGTCTTTAATGATGATCTAGACTCTTCTCATTCATTGCTTTCTTTCCATTCAAGACTTTTCAGTATTATCATAAAAGTTAGAAGGTTCTCGCAATGTTTACACTTTCCGCTCATAAGCGTACAATCCCTATATCGAGCCGCAAATCGTCGGTGCCTCGCTCGATTCGAGTGGTGGGGGTTCAATTATTCTCGCTTATTTCTTCCCTTTGTGGACCGAACTCACATTATCTGTGCCTCGTTTCGACTCGTCGTTGTTCTCGCTTTCCGTTCGGGCCGTCGACCGGCCTCGTTTCGCATCCTTCCGAGAGGAAAATACGCGTCTTTTCATTGTTTTGACAGATTTCATCACTACCCTGCTTCACAGCGCTATTCGTCCAAGCAACACCTTGTGAGTAGCAGTGGTCAAACAATTTATGTTTTATACTCATCGCGTATCCAATGAACGTGCTTTAATGGCTTTAAATCAATTCCTTCACTTTTAGTAACATGTGCAAAAGCTTTACAAACCCAAATACTCTAAGATGACTTACCTGTGCGTTCGAAGCCAAACAGATGTCATGCGAGTTTTATACCCAAGACTTTTGCAGGACTCTATTCGTTAAATATACTGCAGACAATGTGCCTTTTTCCAAAACCACCACACTTACCTTTCAACATACTACTAATGTTGCACCCACCACACTGCTTTCCTTAACTCTATTCGCCGAGGAGTGTAAGGCGTTGTGAATCGTCGTCGTATCCATGCTCATTGCAATATTTGGGGCATCCTTTGAATTCCCCTTGATCTGATCGAAAGAACTTCCGATGAACTTTCCGTTTGCTTTCAATCATGTTTCTCGAATTGCTTGAAACATTTTAAAAGTGATTTTCTGCTTAAGAAAATACACCCAAAAGAATTCAGCATTCATCAACAAAGATTAAAAAAATAACAGGCCACCCCCTAACGACCGCCACCGCATCGGGCCACACATAAGTCGCATGTACAAGTTCAAGTATATCCCCCTCGTTTTCTATCTTTAACAAGTGTGAATGGCCTCATGCCTGTTACCAAACGCACATGCCTCACAATCAATATGCAATTTTCAAAACAGAAGACCTCTACCATACCTTGTTTTGAAGTAAGAGATCACCAAATTAATATTCCCAAGTCGTTGATGCCACAAATTTTCAAAGTTAGGATTTATTTTGATTTACATTCAAAGGCTTCTCAATACAGCATACTTTTCACATCCAGACTCAGAGAGTCCTCCTATGCGAATACCCGTAGCAATGGGCTTCATCTAATCCAACAAATCTTTAATAATGCAATGAGATTTAAAAATTATACCTTGAGGTCCCGATCCGTAATCTTAGACACAAAAATCGTGTTCTTCTTAATGCCAGAACATACCACACACGATATATTTCGATTTTACCACTGTGCACGTTATTCTTCACACACAACTCTTTTTTGAATATCTACCTACTAGCATGAGACCTAGTAGCTTCAAATATTTAGTTTTAGATATATATTCTTTGGTGAAAATATTAACAATTCTTTTCATCACCTACATAATATCTTAATTCAAAACAACAAAATATCTCACATAAGCAAGAATCTCAATATGTTTCATTTTATTTTTTGTATCATTTATCTGCAAAATATAATTGTTCTAAAATTTTAGGTAAACCCTAAATTGAATAAAAGTTTCGAATTCCATTGTTTCCTTCGTTTCTTCCAGACATTGTATCACCAAAGTAATATTATTATCCAAGATGAAAAACCTAAATTACATTTCCTCTATTAACACCACTTCCCCAATGCATATTGGGCAGTCCTACCAAAGAAGCTTGCATAATACACATGCCGCAGTGAACCCATCAAGAATCGACAACAAAATTCTTTTAGCAATTGCATCATATTATTTTGGTTCTTCAATGCTATATCATATTCTACATTTATGGCTCGTCTCCAATCAATTTATTTTTTCTACATTCATCGAATGATACTACTTTACTGATTTGTAACACGTTTATCATAAGTGGGCTTCCATGTTTCCTATTTTCTTGTTCCCGCAATTTGGATAACACTCTATTTTTTATTTATAAAAGAAATAATCAATCATAGATCCTCATTTATTTTTCAGATAGTCTCTGCTCAACATACAAACAATAATTTATTAGTAATAGTAACATTAGCCCAGCCAAGAAGTATGATAGGAAAAAGAAAAAAAGTAATTTTTATCAATTTAACTTTTGTTAATTTTTTGTCTTTAGTGCATGCTTGGCATATTTAAATATTACAAAGATATATTTAATTATTACAGATTAACATTTTAAAAATAGTAATATTCCTTAAAATTGTTAAAAAGAAATGGTGTTAAAAGTTCCTCCCTTATAGTTTGCTACCGTATTTGCTAAATTATGATCCTCCTTTGCTTTATAGAGGTAGAATTGAGCCACATACAAACAACAATTTGTTAGTAATATAACATCACCAAAAAAGATACATGATAAAAGGTGGGAAAAAGGGAAA
Source organism: Pinus albicaulis (assembly GCA_034641835.2). Taxonomy (NCBI): domain Eukaryota; kingdom Viridiplantae; phylum Streptophyta; class Pinopsida; order Pinales; family Pinaceae; genus Pinus; species Pinus albicaulis. Next base: position 210,038 of record MU968322.1, on the reverse strand, counting down.
ATAAGTGATTTTTATCACCTTAAAAATATTTTTCAGTGCATGCTTAGTATATGAGTTCCCTTAATTTTTTTTTTAGTTATATCTCAAATTAAATAAAACTACAAAATTGTTCCTTAGAATATATATAATAAAAATTATCCTAAATAAATCAATAATTTATATATCTAATTTTAACTAGAAACTTATAATCATAACTGTCTTTCACATTGCCTAGCATTCTCACTCTAAAAATAATAGAGAGAACATACTATATAAAGAAAAAGTAAAGAGGAAATTATAAAGTTCTTCCTCAATATCTACCTACTAGCATGAGACCTAGTAGCTTCAAAATATTTGGTTTAAGCTACACTTATAGTGTACTATTACTAGCTTTTTCATCACCTATTACAATATTGTAATTCAAAAACTTAAGCTTCTGAAAATATCTCACACAACCGTACATCTCAATATGTTTCATTTTTTTATTTTGCAATATTACTTGGATTATCAAAAGATATAAATTGCAATTAAAATTTTAGGTAAATCCAAACTTGAATAAACAATTTTGAATCAACATTATTTCCTTTGTTTCTAATTTTTCACCAAAAAGTAACATTATTATCCAAGATGAAAAACATGGATTTCCTCTCATTGCCATCACTTCCCCAATCCTTATTACAAGTCCTACAAAATAAATTTGGGTTGGAAGCATAATAGATTCTAGATTGGACTCAAATTAAGAATTTGACAAAAAAATTTTTTTTTAGCATCAAAATGATTTCAACTAGTTTTTCAACACTATATCATATTCTTACATTTACTTCTCTCCAATAAAAGTTATTTCTTTCATATTCATCAAATGATACTACTTCATTGATTTGTCACACTTTTATCATGTTCTCCCAGTCTGCTTCCTATTTTCTTGTTCATAAATTTTGATAAGATTCCATTTTTATTTATAAAAACAATGACTGATGATATTCACTTAATCTTCAAATGTGAATAGGTGACCATGAATTGAAAAAATTGATGAAATTTTTTTATCTAGTTCTTACAAAGAGTATTTTTGTGCTACTAAATCATATGAACCGGCTTCTCTTTTCAATCCTTCACTAGAACCCACAAATAAGAACTTTAGAATTTTGGGTTATAATTATTTTATGTTTCCATGAACATGCAGAAAGAAGAATTTAAAACAACTATGTGGTTTCATAGATATATTGTTTGGACTTAGTAGCACATTTTCCACAAAATGATAAGTCAATGCAAATTGTACAAGCAAAATAACTCTAGTGGTTTAACCTACCTATCTTTTTTTCCACTTTGATATTTTTGAAAGATTTTCAACGATTTACCAAACATAATGAATGATGGGTTGGTCCACATATATGTTTATCTAGATTCCATTTTGCTGGAGACTTGATTAATTAATAATTTGATATATTTTAATCATTTTTTGTGGATTTTATTGTTTTATCTATATTTTTATGAGCCTACTAATGTTGAAAATTTATTCATATTTGATGAAATTGATTTTTTTAGATTGAAAATTTTCACAAAGAATATTTTTCAAGAAAAAAATATTATTCACAAAAATGTTGTATAAAATCAACTATCAATTTTCCTATGGGTTCCTAAAACACCTAGTCTCTTTGACCTATGTGTGTGCATTTTGGTTTATGTGTTTCTCTATAAAAAGAAATAACTCAAACATTGTAAACATTGTTAAAAAGTGCATAATGTGGATTCCCCTCATATTATTATTATTTTTTCTTCAAATAAATTGGTATCAAGCAGGCTTCCTCTTAAACACAATCTGTTAGTAGGTTACAAGAAATTAGCCAACCAAGAGCTATTTTCAAACAATCATTTGTTTTTCAACAGAAATAGTTGATATTTCAATATTTATATGTGAACCTATATAATATCTCTTTATATGTTTGGAAAATTAGTAGATGGTTACCAATATCCCCGCAACTCCACCAACTAATAAAGCTAGAAGCAGGAAGAGTGAGAATAATCTCTAAAGTTATGAACACATATGTGTGGTATTTTAGAATTACAACTTGTTAAGCCTATGTAGGTGCATCTATTAAATTCATGTGCCAAAAAAATTATCAATAGTTATGAAGGATATGTTGAGAGCTACAGTCTCTAAGAGGTGAACTATTATGCACCGGATCACCGCATTCTAACTTTTTTCCTTTTTATTTTAATATATCAATATATGATTATCAACCAAACATATAAATATATTATCGAAATATATCCATATGACAAATAAAATGATAATGCATAAATAATCTATAAGAGAAAATAAAACCAGGAGAACATTGACATATGGTGGAAACCATTTCTAGAGAAAACCATCTACTATAGGAAAATTAAACCTACCAGAGGTGTCCACCTCCATTATTTTTTTATATCCAAAATTCACTACAATGAAGACTAACCTTAATGCTTCTTGTAAAACACATTTAGTCCATTTTCAAACTAGGGCCTATGAACTCATCTCAACATTATAAGCTATAATGATCCTGGTTTTCATATTTGAGCTACAAAGACCCCACACCAAAACCACAATACAAATATATACCCAAAAAACTCTTCCCATACAATCTATAACACCAATTCATAGCCTAAGATTTTAACTATTGTAACAATCTTGTTATGGTTCATATGATTTTATATACTATCTACATGAATTTTACTATATTTGTATTCAGAGATGGAAAATTCCTTGGTGTATGTTAATTTTAATTTTCTATTCACTCATTAATTTAAAAAATTGTTCATACCCATGTTTTATTTTATGTTAGGTGATTTCTTTGTTTTATCGCGGATCTAGTTATTTGGAGTTGTGTTCCATTTGAAATTTGAAATTGTCTTCTTGGCTCCCTTTTATCGGCAGGTGATAAAGTTTAGCACTATTTGTAAGAAATGAAGAATTTTTTTCAAAACCCTTCTTTGTTATTGGGTTGCAAGCATGTGTGTACAAATAAATTTTGATTTATGGTTCATTTCCTCAATAATGAAGACAATACTTGTTGTTGAATACCTTCATCGAATGAGAAGATATCTCTTTTCATTTGTGATTCATAGATTCAATACACAAAGCAGCATTACATCATGGGAACAATCGAGTTTATCCTTACCAAAAATTTCTCCTATTCACAAAAAACTATTTTCTAATGCATCAATTTGCAAAGGCCTTAAAAGATTGGGCGAATATGAATTGGAGACTCGTGATTCTTTTCGCTAGTGAAAAATGTAAGCAACAAGAAATATTTACTTCCGTTGTTATAAAAATATCTAATAGCGTGATAAAATTGTATGTTTGCTGGTCTTGATAGGGTTTGGCAAAGGGATGATCTTCCATTTGGTGGCACTTCACTTCCTCATAATGAAGTGTTTTATCAAAGTAAATTTCTTCTGCTCTATGTGGACATAGTGTATGAATATTATCCTTGACATGGGTATACAATCCACTCGTTTGATGTAACAAAACAATGGGGTTTTTCATTTGTTCAAATCACTAACATACGATGTATGTCATTAGCAATATGCCGAACTGTGATGATATGTCTTATTCATGATGGATCCACTTTTGTATTGTCAATTGAAGAAATAGACACTTCTAATTTGGTCGCCCGTGTTAAATGAAGAGTTGACCACTTTAAGGATTATTGGGGCTTTAGATGGAAGTTGTTTGAAGAAATTCCTACATGTATGGTAATAATAAAAATGTCCTCTCTATCTATAATTTGAATAGCCTGTATGGGTCTTATGTGCAACCCAATGAAGTCTTTTCCTATTATATGACATGATGAATAGCCTCTATTTTTCGTAAGATATTGATAATTCAACCAATCAACATATGTATGTGTTCTGTCCCACCAAGAGTGAAACCACCATCGAGCCTGGAAATGTTTTTGCAATTCCTCCACGTATGATTCTATTGATATGATTCCACCATTAGATATGGACATGAGTCTTAGGCTATTAGTCATGTTAGGATTTATTATATATATTTTAAGTTTATATTCTTCGCGGGATGTGGAAAAATATATCCATTTTTTTTTACTTTACATACTTTTGGTTATGCTAAGGCTTTAAAATTACAATTCTATGTACTTTTATATGCCTTGCCGAGATTTCTTCTCTATATGAGTATGTATCGATGTTTGATATTGAATCCCATTGCAACGTCTCAAAAAAATCATTTCTTTGTGTGTCCCCTTAGTTCTCTTCATCGCATCCTAATGTGTTTTTTGATACATCGATTTTTCTTTGTTTCTATAATTATAATTATTGTGACTTATTTACACATGTCTTTGCATTAGTTTTTTCTCATTGGTTCTCAAACAATGTTATATCTTTAGGTACATTTTAGTATTTACATTTATATTTTGATGGTATAGTTCCAAATATTTAGATATATTTCCAATTCATAGTTCTTATATTATTTTTTTCTAGTTATATGGTTTCCCATTACAATTATAATATGAGACATGAAATTTAGCCTTTTTTGTTTTAGCCATTTCAAAAATCCATTTTTACTTTACTATTCTGAAAATCTCTTTATCCTTGGCAACTTTATATGGTTGAAAAACACACCTCTTTAATTATTCTAAGTGTTTATTTATACCGAATATATTATATGTTCCATGTTTATGGTTCCATAATAAATATGTTATTATCCATTATAGACATGCTCAATCAAGGCATAAGAAAGCGATGAAGAAAACAAAAATTTGTGACCAAC
>MU968322.1:0-205267 GCA_034641835.2 Pinus albicaulis | reverse complement strand
TACGATAAATGCGAAAATGGTTAAAACACCCAATGAGGCAACGGAACGAAGTACACATTTTTTTTTATTTTATTTTACCATTCAAAAGTTGCGCAAGATCCTAGTACATCCGATACATTTAGTTGGAAAAAATGATTCCTTATGGTGAAAAGATCGTTTATATCTTTCGTAAGAATTCTCAACGAAAACAAAAAATTCTTTTGGAATCGTACACTTCTCCTTTAGAGGACACTCGGGATTTTTTAAAAAACTTACCACGGTGGTGAAGAAATATGTTTTTTTGGGATGGCCTTAAATCTGATATTCAAAAGTTTTGTGGTAGAATTTTTTGTTTTCCAAGAGAATAACGTTGAGACACTAAGACCCCGAGACTTATACAACCTTTATCCATTCCAAGTCAACGTTGGGAGGAGATTTCAATGAATTTTACACAGGTTTACCTAAGTCCGAAGAAAAGAGTGTCATCATGGTGGTAGTTGATAGACTTACCAAGTATGCACACCGTTGTGCATTATCTCATCCATTTAAAGCAAGTACAACAAGCATTGCATTTATGGCGGTGATAATTCAAAAGCTACATGGAAGCCCAAGGGTTATTGTGAGCTGACAGAGATCCCATTTTTTACCGGAAATTTTAGGATGCGCTTATTTTCTTATTTGGGTAGTGAATTGGCTCATAGCTAATCTTATCATCCTCAATATGATGGTCAAACCGAGATAGTAAAGCAAATGTTTGGAAGGATATCTTCGTCTTTTGTATCTCGCATAAACAAACACAATGGGTCAAGTGGTCACCTCCCCACCGAATGGTGAGTATTACACTTCCTTCCATACCGCAATAAAATGACCCCATTTATCACACTTTATGGATATCATCCGCCATCCATCACATCATCTTTAAGGAAAAAATTCGCAGGTTCAAGCAAAGGAAGATCACATCGAGCATCAGCATGAATTTCTCCAACTCTAAAGGATAACCCGAATTTGGCACAAAATCGAAATGAAACAACAAAGCGCATCAACATCGCAACCAGAGAGGTTTTGATGTAGGAGATTGGGTATTTTTACGGCCACAACCATACAAACAAATGTCCCTCAAGCAAGCTAAGAAGGATAATAAATTATCACCAAAGTACTATGGTCCTTACAAGGTATTGCAAAAGATTGGTACTATGGCATACAAATTGGAGCTCGTTTCTTCGCGAGTGCATCTAGTTTTCCCATGTTTCATGCTTAAAGAGAAGGTTATAGGTGAAAATATTCTAGTTCAAACAATATTGCCGTAACTTGATGAGGAAGGAAAATCATATTGGAACCTGCTAGCGATCATGGAAAAAATAACTCGACAAAATAGGGAATCGATCAATTTCTGTAGTATCTCATCAAGTGGAAGAACTTACCCACCGAAGATTCTACATGGGAGGATGAGAATTTTATACGTACATCCGCAGCTACTCAGGCATTGAGGACAACACTTTTTTGAACAAGAGGGGCATGTTAGGTCCCTATATTACTAGTATAGTCCCTTATTGTTATTAGTGTAACCCCCTTATTGTTATTATTATACCCCTTGTAACCCCCATTTTGTTACTATCGTGCCCTTTAAATTATTATTGTTAGGCTTTTCGGCTAGGATTACATTGTGGCCCACTAGGATTACATTATGGCCATATGGACTCCTATATATAGAAAGGAGGTTTTGTAAATTGTATCATCCAAGAATTGTTCATTTATGTAATGTATTGGAGGTTTCCCCCTCGAAGTGGCTTATTTATAAGGTGTTGATATCTATTTTCTTCTATTTTTGGAGCTCGTTACACAACACTAAACCCGTAACCTTAACCTTAACCTTAACTTTAACTATAACCTAACCCTAACCTTGATTAAACCCTTAACTCTTAACCTTAACCCGAACCTTAACCTAACCTTAACCTTGACCTTAACTATAACTTAACCCTAACCTTGACCAAATCCTTTAACCTTGACTTTAACCTTAACCTTTAACTATAACCTAACCCTAATCTTAACCTTTGACCTTAAATATAACCTAACCCTAACCTTTGCACTTAACCTTAACCTTAACCTTCCCCTTCCCATAAGCATAACCTTAACCTTGACATTACTCTTAACTTAACCTTAACCTTAACCTTAACTTTAACTTTACCCTAACCTTAAGAGATAAGCTAACCCTAACCTCTGACCAAACCCTTAACCTTAACCTTAACCTCAAACTTTACCCTAACCTTTAACCTTAACCGTGACTTTACCCTTAACCTTAACCTTAACCTTGACCTTAAACTAACCTTAACCTTAATCGTATCTTACCCTTAACCTAACCTTAACCTTAACCTCTAACCTAACCCTAACCTTGACTAAACCCTTAACCTTAAACTTAACCCTTAACCTTAACCTTGACCAAACCTTTACCTTAACCGAAATTTTGCTTAATCCTTCCCCTAACCTTAACCTTAATCTTACTCCCTTAACCCCTAACCTTAACCTTGACTAAACCCATAACCTTAAACTTAACCTTACTTTAACCTTCACCTTAACCTTAACTTTACCCTTAACCTTGACCTTACCCTTAACCTTCATCTTAACCTTAAAATTAACCTTACTAAACCCTTAACCTTAACCTTAACCTTAACTTTACCATTAACCTCGACTCACCCTTAACCTTCACCTTCACCCTTACCTTAACCTTGACCAAACCCTTAACCTTAAACTTAACTCGACTAAACCCGTAATGTAGGGTAAAATTTAAGGTGAAGTTAAGGTTAAGGTTAAGTTAGCTTAAGGTCAACCTTGAACTTGACCTTAACCTTTAACCTTAACTTTACCCTTAACCTTACCTAACCTTAGCCTTAACCTAACCTTGACCCTCACTATAACCTAACCTTAACCTTAACCTAACCTTAACTTTAACCATAACCTTAAACTTTAACCCTTAACTTTACATCGTAACTTCCTTAACCTTAACCTATAGCCTTAACCTTAACCTTAACCTTGAGCTTAACCTTAACCTTGCCCGTAACCTTCACCCTTAAACTTAACTCTAACCGTAACCTTGACCAAACCCTCTAACCTTAACCTTAACTCGACTAAACCCTTAACCTTGACCTAATCGTAACCTTAACCTTACCTTAACCTAACTCTAACAATGATCTTAACCTTAACCTTAACCTCAACTTAACTCATCCCTTACTCATAACCATAACCTTAACCTTAACCTAACCTTACCCTAACTCTAACCTAATCCCTTACCCTTAACATAACCTTAACCTTAACCTTAAGGCTAGGGTTAGAGTTAAGGGTAAAGTTAAGGTTAAGGTTTGAGTTAAGGTTAAGGCTAAGGTAAGGTTAAGGTTAGTTAGGTTAAGGTTCAGTAAAGGATAGGGTTAAGTTAAGGTTAAGGGTAAGGTTAAGGTTAAGGTTATGGTAAGGTTAACGTTAAGGGTTTAGTTAAGGTTAACGTTAGGTTAAGGTTAAGGTTACTGAAGTTTAGTCAAGTTAAGGTTAAGCTTTAACCTTAGCCTTAACCTTAACCTTAACTATAACCTTACCTTATCTTAGACCTTAACCTTAACCTTAAGGATGACCTTAACCTTAACTTTAAGGTTAGGTTATATTAGGTTAAGGTAAGGATAAGGTTAAGGTTAGATTAGGTTAGGTTAAAGTAAGGTTAAGGTTAACGTTAAGGTTATGAAGGTTAAGGGTTTAATTGTACCATTAACATTAACTTAACATGAACCCTAAGCTTTAACCTTGACATTAAATATAACCCTAACCCTAACCTTAACCTAACCTTAACCTCAACTTTAACCTTAAACTTACCCTTAGCATTAACCATTAACCTTAACCTTAACCCTAACCTTAACCTTACCCCTTAACCATAACCTCAACCTTAACTCCGACGCTAAATCATGAATCTAACCTTAAGTATAACCTAACCCTAAGCTTGACCAAACCCTTTAATATTAACCTTAACATTAACCTCTTACTTATTCTTAACTTTGACCTTAACCTTAACCTAACCATAACCTTAACCTTATCTTTCAATCTCAACCTAACCTTAACCTTACTCTTATCTAAAGCTTAAACTTGACCTTAACTATAACCTAATCCTAACCCTTGACCAAACACTTAACCTTAACCTACTAACTTAACCTTAATTTCAACTTAACCTTAACCTCCGACTAAACTTGTAACCTTAACCTTAAGGTTAAGGTTAAAGTTAAGGTTAGGGTTAAGGTTAGGGGAAGGTTAAGGTTAAGGTTAGGGTTAAGGTTAGGGGAAGGTTAAGGTCAATTCAGGTTAAGGGTAAAGTTAAGTAGTTAGGCAAGGTTATAGTTAAGGTTAAGATAAGGTTAAGGTTAAGGGTAAGGTTAAGGTTAAGGTTATGGTTAAGGTTAAGGCTAAGGTTAGGGTTAAGTTAAGGTTAAGGTTAAGGTTTTTTTCAAGGTTAGGGTTAGGTTATATTTAAACTTTAATTTTAGGGTTAGGTTATAGTTAAATTTAATTTTAAGGTCAAGGTTAAGGGTAATGTTAATGTTAGGTTAAGGTGAAGATTAGTTTAAGGGTAAAGTTAAGGGTACGTGGTTAGGGTAAGATGAGGTTTAAGGTTAGGGAAGGTCAAGGATGAAGTTTAGGATTATGGGTAAAGTCAAGGTCAAGGTTAAGGTTTTGGTTATGGGAAGGTTAAGGTTAGGTTATAGTTAAGGTTAAGAGTTTGGTCAAGGTTAGGGGTTAGGTTATAGTTAAGGTCAAGGTTAAGGTTAGGGTTAAGGTAAAGGCTAAGGTTAAGGTTAAGGTTAAGGGTTAAGCTAAGGTTAATGTTAAGGGTTTGGTCAAGGTTAGGGATAGGTTATAGTTAAGTTAAGGTTAAGTTCAAGGTTAAGGGTAAGGTTAAGGGTTTAGTCAAGGTTAGGGTTAGGTTATAGTGAAGGTTAAGCTTAATTTAAGGGTAAAGTCAAGGTTAAGGTTAATTTAAGGTTAGTTTAAGTGGTAAAGTTAAGGTTAATGTTAAGGTTTTTTCATGCAGTCAACTCCAAAACTTGTGAATAAAACTCGCTTTAATTCATTTGATAAAAATTTTCTTTCCTTCCTTTTTAAATAGATTAATTTCATCTTTTTTCATAGAATGATATGAATCAAAATATATAAAAAATCCCAAAAAAAATCAACAAAACCTTAAAACAACGAAGTAGGAAAATGGATACTTAGGCACATATAGTACATTACACTTCATCGCTTTACTAGCCCTAGTCGATAATTTATGTTAACAATTTAGGACACTAAATTGACTAAACATTTTGGCACTATTGCCAGGAAGTGTAAGTAGGTAGCCTTACTTTTGCATCCCAAAAACAATGACATGCGTAGAGAAAGAGACTCTAGGGGTAGATTTATAAGAGGCGAGCTTTAATTCCCACAACACCACTCACTCCACCGAGACCAAGAAGTAGCTCACCTCCAACTCAAACCCATATTCCATACTATACCGTCATAGGCTTCCCGTAAGTTTCAAGATTAGATATCCAAACAGAAGATCTCCTACTTCATCTACCGAAGCAATTTTAGAAGAAGAAGAGGATCCACGAATCTCCGCAGTGGAGGAATAACCTTTTTCACTTCCACAGAGAATACATTCCAGCAGAAGAATTAGAAATCCCTAGTGAAGAGGAAGAAGAGGAATATTTCTTCAATATACCCTTGATAGAAGAACCAGAAGAACAATGCTAGTTCTCCATATCGAACCTTATATTAGTTTGAAGGAATATACCATGGTAGGAAGAGGAGAAGAAGGAGGAGAAGGGGAAGGAGAAATATTTAATGGAGAAAACTTGCTATTTGGAGGAGGTAGAGGTAGAGGAGGAGATAGAGGAAGAGGAAGAGAAAATGCAAGGAGGTAAAGATAGAGGAAATGTAGAAGGAGATAGAGGTAGAAGGGGAATTGAAAGCTCCTTTGTATTCCCTATAATAGATGAAGAAACAAATGCTACCATGAAAAAATATCTCACCCTCTATCTTCTTCTAATTTTCATGGACTGAAAAGTGAAGACCATGAGACATTTTTTATTTGAATTCAAAGTTCTCATGCAAAACTTATGAATATCTTCTAAGATGGTCAAAAAACTTAAACTATTCCTTCAACACCGAAAGGAGCATCACTAAAAATGGTTTATGAGTCTAATCATTGGGTCTATTGGGACATGGAAACATGGAATGATATGAGGAAAAAATTTCTAGAAAGATATCTAGATTACCGTATACCGAGTCAACCATAAGGAAGAAGTGTTCAAAATGATGCAAAAAGAGGATGAAAATATAGAAGATTTACTTGGAATATTTAATCAGTAACATTAAAAGGGAAAAAAATGCAAAATTTAGATCAAGACACCTTGAAAACTCTTTTGTTGAAAATAATTAGGGATGAATGGATATATATCCTTAACCAAACCCTTAACCTTAAACTTATCTCTACCCTTAACCTTGACTCCAAAACGTAACCTTAACCTTGCACCTTAACCTAACCTAACCTAACATTAACCTTAAAATTAGGTTAAGAGTAAAGTCAAGGTTAAGACCGAGGTTAAGGTTAAGGGTAAAGTTAAGGTTAGGTTAAAGGTAAAGATAAGTGTTAAGGTTAGGGTAATATTAAGTTTAAGGTTAAAGTTAAGGGTTTGGTCAGGGTTAGGGTTACATTATAGTTAAGGTCAAGGTTAAGGTCAGAGTTAAGGTTAAGGTTAAGGGTTTGGTCGAGGTTAAGGTTAAGGTTAGGGTTAGGTAAAGGTTAAGGTTAAGGTCAAGGTTAAGGTCAAGGTTAAGGTTAAGGATATTGTTAAGGCTAAGGTTATGGTTAGGTAAAGGTTAAGGTAAGCTAAAGTTAGGTTAAGGTTAACCTTGATCTTGACCTTAACCTTAACTCTAACCTTAACTTAACCTTAATCTAACCTAACATTAACCTTAAACTTCCCATAACCATAACCTTAACCTTAACTTTAAGCTTAACCTAACTCTTAAGCTTAACCTTAACCTTACCTAACCTTATCCTTAACCTTAACTCATAACCTTAACCTTAACCTAACCTTAACCTTTGACCTTAACTATAACCTAACCCTAACCTTTACCAAACCCTTAACCTTAGCTATAACCTAATCCTAACCTTAACCAAAACCTTAACCTAAACCTTATCTCACCCTTAACCTTAACTTATCCTTAACGTTAACGTTAACCTTAAGCTTGACTCTAATCGTACCTTAACCTTAACTTAACCTAACATAACATTAAGCTTAACGTTAGGTTAAGGGTAAAGTCAAGGTTAAAACTAAGGTTAAGGTTAAGGGTAAATTTAAGGTTAGGTTAAGGGTAAATATAACGTTAAGGTTAGGGTTAAGATTAAGTTTAAGGTTAATGTTAAGGGTTTGATCAAGGTTAGAGTTAGGTTATAGTTAAGGTCAAGCGCTAAGGTTAGGTTAAGGTTAAGGTTAAGGGTTTGGTCAAGGTTAAGGTTAAGTTTAAGGTTAGGGTAAAGGTTGAGGTTAAGGTTAAGGTTAAGGTTAGATTGAGTTTAAGGTTAAGAGTAAAAGTTAAGGTTAAGGTTAGGGTTAAGGTTAAGGTTAGGTAAGGGTAACATTAAGGTTAAGGTTAAGGTTAAGGTTATGGTTAAGTTTAGGTTAAGGGTAAATTTAAGGCTAAGGTTAAGGTTACGGGTTTAGTTTGTAAAGGTTAAGGTTAAGGTTACGTTAAGGTTATGGGTTTAGTTAGGTTAATGTTAAGGCTAAGGTTAAGGTTAAGGTTACAGGGGGTAAGGTTAAGGTTAAGGTTAAAGGTGAAGGTTAATGGTAAGGTTAAGGATAAGGTTATAGGTTTAGTCGGGTTAAGGTAAAGTTAAAGGTTTGGTCAAGGTTAGGGTTAGGTTATAGTTAGGGCTAAGGTTAAGTGTAAGTTTAGCGTAAGGTTAGGTACAAGTACAGATACAGGTTAAGGTTAAGGGTTTCCTTGCCCTTAACCTCAACCTTGACCTTAACTATAACCTAACCATAACCTTACCATTAACCTTAACCTAACCTTAACCTTAACCTTACCCCTTAACCTAATCTTAACCTTAACTTGTAACCCTCGACTCAATGTTGGGAAAAATACCGAGAAGGGGGGTGAAATGCAAGATTTACTTCGCATATTCAAAACTTTTTTACTTTTTTCACTCTCTAAAAACCCATACGCTACTTTCCTTTAGTAAACTCGCGTATACACGTGGATATCCTTCATACAACTCGCGTATTATCGAAGATCTAAATATGCAGTATATTTATTAACTTAGTTCTTTGCACTATTCATTCATCCGATGTTATGTTAACAAGAAACATGTGTAGTAACAACGTAATAAACCATCACACAAAGCATCACACATGAACACCAGTGATTTTTTAGGTGGAAACCCAAGTTGGGAGAAAACCACCGCCGCAGCTTGCTCACCTTCAATATTTTATTATAGAGAAAAACATCTTACAACATATGTGTCGGTGCGTACTCCTACCAAAGACGCAGTGCACCCACCTGCGCTCGTTTACCAGCCTCTCCTCGGAAGGGAGCTCCAACCCCCCGACTCGTTTACTAGCCTCTCCGGAAGGAAGCTACGACCCCCCGCTCTCGCTTTACTCGCCCTCACTCGGAAGGGAGCTACGACCCCCCGATCGAAGGCTACAACCCCTCGCACCTCTATGGACCACGTTTCATCAATTTTCACACCGGATCCAAAGCTTCCTTTAGGACACAACTTGCGTGCCACATTTCATCATATTTTCGTAATCGGACCCTTTCCATAGTTTTAAGCACAATCAACCGTGAAACAGACACATATAACTTCACCGACGGAATATCAAGTAAACCGCAGAACAGATCAAACATTTCTTACCACAAACTTCAGCAAACCCTAGTTTGCATACTCGCTTTACTTTCTCCCCGATGTCGCGTATATACGCGCTTACGTTCCACATAAACCAAGCGTATACTTTTGTACATATTACAGGAGTTAATTTTTTATCGCGCATACGTGCTTTTTTCTTCAACGAAGCCGCGTATATACGCGCTTTCCCTGCTTCGGCGAACTAGCGTATGGTTCTTTCTGACTTTTATGTCATTGCAATTCTTTCACAATAGATACATCACTTCGTATGTTACCCTTACACTCGCACGTGATGTTCGCCTCATCACGCATCTAATCATTCCATAAACGTATCTAGCAAATACAAGTACATTTCGCATCTAGATCCCCTTTCTTCATCATTGGTGCATCATACGTTTAGATCTATCATCAAACCTTTACCCTTTCCATACGATATATACTACGCAGAAGTATTCATTCAAGCTCGTACATCTTGCTCCCACACTCATGATTTGCACAATGAATTTCTTCTCCTTATATAGGTTTACCCTTTTTCAATACCATGAGCCAAAACCACATTACTTCCGATGGTATTCCAGTGACGGGGTCATTTAGACGTAATCATTGCTCCAATACTAATGGGTCAATACCATGGTGGTTACCCTCGGTTTTGCACTTTATGAGCGCTTTTTGCCCATACGCGACTTGGCACGTACTTTACCGCTTGCATACGCGACTTCTACTAGACAAATCCGTGTATTCCTTGAGACATACTCTTTTCATCATAGATCTAGCACATGTTGAATTCTTTCTTCATTAACTTCACGTACTCATCGAGATACATCAGATTTACATCTTTAAACAAAGTTCATCAAGACATATTCTATCAAGCACAACTTCATCAAGTAAGTTTCCATTCAAGGACAACACTCAACATCATATTACTAACAAACATCATTTCATATCGTATTTACATCATTTACCAAACCCATCGAAAGTCAAGAATAACTTCATCGTGTGGATTGCCATCAAGGACAACACATGTCAACAGTCTCATGTCTTCATCTTCATTTAGTGGGTTTCCATCAAGGACAACACTCTTCATCATATTGCCAACAATATCCCCCTTGGACTTGATGGCAACCATAATGGTGTTTGGTTACCACAACAGATATAAGTACATTAAGAATACAAGGACACCATGTCACATTCTCATTTTTTGACACCATTCTTTCTATTCATTCAAACACCATGTCACTCTCCCCTTTGACATCAAGGGCAAAGGGTGGATCAAAACCAACATACTCTCCCCTTTTCTCCACATGTGGAAGAAGCGTTCACGTATCCGATATATACCGAAGTGACCAAGCTCCCCTTTGAGTTCATGCTCGAATCTTCAAACATATTTTCCAATGAAGTACATGACTCTATGAAATTCCTATCACCAATGACTCATACTTACATCAAAGATCCATCCAAGTGGATTTACATATGAGACTTAACTACCCAACCAAGTGGGTTTACAAATTTGACTCGCTACTCCAACCAAGTGGGTTTACAAAATCTAACTCAAACTACACCAACCAAGTGGGTTTACAAATTTATCAAGTCCTTACATGACCGAATATTACAATGACCTTTTCATCAAACTACAAATATAACTTTAAGACCAACGCCGTAAAAGTCCTCAAGAAAGAGAACATATTTTTAGAAACATCATAATGCCAACAATGCATTATACTCAAAGAAAGCTAATGCTCCCCCCGAATTTGTGCATCCAAGCAACCTTTTCCATATGACTAAGGCTCCCCCTTAGTTTGTGCATCCCGAACACTTTTACCAACAAATCATCAAGGCATCTTTATCAAAAAAATTAGAAATAGAATTATGAGAACTCGGAACACCACCGTAGATACCAAACAAGTATCGTAGATACCAAAGCACTCGCATACTGTGTCGAAGAGAGTCGAATCCAAACAGAAAAATTGTCAACAATCGTACATACGCGGTTTTCTGTGCATGAACTCGCGTATATACGCGACTATGTTTCAGAAACCCGCGTATCCAATACCATCTTCTATATTTTATCCAGATCCGATCCTCTTGTGAGAAAAAAGACGTTGTTCATCTTCTTTCTCGGGATATTTGAATGCTTCCTCGGACTACGTATAGATAGAACGATGTAGTTGTGTCTTCAAGCATCATCCAACGGTTGTAGCATAAGCACATTAATAACCAAGCCTTCGTATTCTTTGTCGCATCAATACAATCTTTCCAAGAGAGATTATCATACCGTAACAACATCTTCAAAAATGTGTCAAGCAATCATCCATGTGGTCCAATATCATCAAGATCTTCAAGATTTAACATGAAGTAACATATGTAGGCAAAAGATCTCAACCATAGTAACAAACTTTGCATGATCTATTCTTATTTCTCGAATCAAACGACATCCAACTCATCCATGTGTGAGCACAAAAGATACTTATCAAAGAACCAGGCTCAAAATCTCATCATAATAAACCATGTACCAAGTCATCATCATTTGAGCAAGAGTATCACAAAAACCAAAGAATAAGCAACTATATTGCCAACAATGCAATCATTATTATTCAACCTACTCGTTCCCCCCCCGAACCAGTGCTCCTTCTTAACTTGTGCAACCCGAATACGTTCATCAGCTAAGTCATCAAGCAACAATCTCTCGCATGAACTACGCTCTTATCTCTAAATTATAAGACTTTCATCTCAACAATGAATACTCTTCATCAAAAAATGCAAACAGGACTTATCCACAATCTTCAACATAAGAAACCATGTATCATATCATCATTATTTATAACCCGAGAAACTAAGCCGATATTGAGTCAATAATACAGCTATTAACAACTGCATCGATAATGCTCCCCTTGAACTTCAGCCTCCCGATCTTCGATTGTCATCCCAATTCTCTTATCATAAATGCATACGCGATCAGTGTCCGTCGGAACTCGCGTGTATACGCGACTCTTTTGTTAATAGAACCCGCGTATGGAAAGTGAAGCATAGAAATTTTTTCACATTCCTTCATCTCCCCCCGAACTTGTACTTCTCATACACCGTCTTCTTCATATCGTATCCTCTCGTCGAAAATACATATAACCGTAATAATCAAATCAATCATGAGAGACATCATACATTGCTCCCTCAGACGATACATTACTAAATCTCATAATTTATCCGACATCATTCCCGCTACAATGAGAGAAGTAAGCTTCTAAAGTGGATGACTGCACGATAGGGGTCACATTCCTACCTTTCTCGATCGGTCCTCCATCTTTTCCCGCATTTGTTTGATCTTTATATTTGTGTGCGTCGGAAGTTATCCAATTTCTCATATCTCGTTCAACTCCGCATTCCTTTTCTACATGTCCATACTTGTTACAAGAATAACATCTCATATCTCCGTAAAAATAAGCATAAGAATCATAATGAGTATTTCTAATCTTCCTCCTTTTACAATCAACTACTTTATGTCCATACTTGTTACATGAAAAACAATATCCCTTGAAGCTACCGCGAGTACCTTTCTCGAGTAGAATCGTTTGCTTTGTGGTCGAATTGTTCGCTTCTGCAATTCTGTCGCAACATGCCCATAATTATGACATTTAAAACAATCAACGTTCTTGAATAAATTCCTTTGAGAATTCATGATTGTTGGTTGATATTTTGTCTCTTTCAACACTTCGGTGTTTTGCATTGACATCCTCCTCGAATTTTTAGCACTTCCTTGTGAGCTAGATTCTCCTTTAACAGCTTTCATGGAAACCAAGACCAATTTTGATAGCAGGAGACCTTTTGATTACTCGAATATTTTCCAAAATATTAGTACTATCTTGAAACTTCAAAAGTTTAATCTTTTCTTCTAATTTACCTTTGAGAATGTTTACCTCAACCTTCAAGGCTTGACATTTAGCTTTGTCATGCTTTTCTTCTTTCCTTCTTCCATCTTCTACTTGATCCTTCAGTATTTAGAATCTCTTCTTTCAACCAATTTTCATTTTCTTCACATGTTTGTTGCGAGCTCTTCATTCTTTTTATTTGATTTTTTCCGCATCTTCTTTGAGAGAGATGATTTATAGCTTCAAGTCCTTCCCTTTTCAAATGATTGTAGAGGTTTCCTCATTCTTCTTACTTGATGCTTCGAAGATCGGCTCATGCAGAGAGATGATTGCAGCTTCTTCAAGTCCTTCATTCTTCTTGCTTGATTTTTTGAGATCCGCATTTAGATCGTTGATTTCTTCTTCTAGTTCTTTAATTCGATTGGATGCATAAGTATGAAACCTTTGATACTTGTCCACTCGTCCATTCGAAAGATTTCTATTTGTTTTTCCATTTGAGAGATCATCTCTTTGTTGATAGATTCTTGCTTCTTAGATGAACTTTGTAGTTCTTCAACTTTAACCTTAAGAGCTTCTTCTAGATCCACAACTTTACTTTCACTATCTTCACTATTGTTTGCACAAAGAAGATTATTCAAAGGACCCCAAATCACTATCTCGATTCATCTTCTTCAATTTTCGCTATACATGTTTTCCGAGATATCTTCTTGCTTTCTGAGTAGCCTTCTTCTTTTGCTTCTTTGCCATGAGCACTTTCGTATCATAGTCGAATCTTCTTCATCTTCACCGGACACTTCATCATCATCTTCATTTGCATAATAACTCTTCCTTTTTTTCAAATTGTTTCCCTTTACCATGTTTTTTCTCTATAAAGACATTTAGCAAGCATAGTGACCAACTTTTCCACACTCAAAAAATTTAAAGGGAAGCTTACCCTTTGAATCTTCCGAGATCTAGTTGGAGTTTTCTCACAAAATTTGCTTCTTCTTCTTCGGATATATTGTCGAGTTTCTTTGAAAACTTCCTTTCCTTTTGCGTGACGCCTCTAAAAGCATCTTCTCTGATTTGAGAAGGGCCTCCTTGTCTCATTTCAAAAGCGGTCGTGATACCATGTAATTGAACAACAAGAAGAGTTTGCAGATCTTGCCTTTCTTCAATAAATTTGAAACTTTGGAGTCAAATTTTGAAGTCAAATATCTTAAGACTTTTTTCCACCATAGTAGTATTGGTTATGGTTTCACCCAAATTCCTCATTCGATTTACAATATCATCTAGATGAAGAAAGAAACGGCACATTCTCATCACTATGCATCTTCAAATTTTCATATTCAATTCTAAGAGTTTGGAGTTTTGCACTTTTTACCTTTGTATCTCCTTCATAGCTCGTAATGATTTTGTCCCATATTTCTTTTGTCGAATTTAGTTGCATCACTTTAGCAAATTCCGATTCGTAAATGCTTCCCAATAGGACATTGACTTCTTTGGCATTGATTTCATATTTCTTCCTTTCTCCCGTCGCATCACGTAGGAACACTTGCCGGTATTGATAACCTTCTTCCCACGATTGCCCATACATCCGTACACAAGACTTTGCGTATATTCTTTTCGTTCGTACTTTCTGGAATATCGCATTGCTTCCATTGAACAGAGGTGGCTTTATAGACATTACTCCCCTCTTGACTTCCCATTGTGACGGATCTCCTTCAAGTGATCAAGCTTCACGCGCAAGGACCCGTTCCGATTCCAATTGTTGGGAAAACACCGAGAAGGGGGGTGAATCGAAAGCATTTACCGCATATTCAAAAAATTTTACTTTTTTCACTCTCTAAAAACCCATACACTACTTTCCTTTAGTAAACTCGCGTATACACGCGGATATCCTTCATACAACTCACGTATTATCGCAGATATAAATATGCGGATATTTATTAACTTAGTTCTTTGCACTATTCATTCTATCCGATGTTATGTTAATAAGTAAACATGTGTAGTAACAACGTATAAACCATCACACAAAGCATCACACATGAACACCAGGATTTTTAGGTGGAAACCCAAGTTGGAAGAAAACCACCGCCGCAGCTTGCTCGACTCTTCAATATTTTATTATAGAGAAAACATATTACAACATATGTGCCGGGTGCGTACCTACCAAGCATGCGGGCACCCGACCGCGCTCGCTCACGACCTCTCCCCGGAAGGGAACTCCAACCCCCGACTCGTTTACCAGCCTCTCCCGGAAGGGAGCTACGACCCCCTCGCTCTCGCTTACCGCCTCACTCGGAAGGGAGCTAAGACCCCCCGACCGAAGGCTACAACCCTCAAGACTCTCTATCAACCACGTTTCATCAATTTTTCACACCGGATCCAAAGCTTCCTTTAGGACACAACTTGTAGGCCACGTTTCATCATATTTTCGTACTAGACCCTTTCCATACTTTTTAAGCACGACTCAACCATGAAACAAATACATATAACTCACCGATGTGATATCAAAAACCATGACAGTAAACGTATCGTACATTTCTTACCACAGTACTCTCAAGAACCCTAGTTTGCATACACGCTTTCCTTTTCTCTCGATGTCGCGTATATACGCGCTTCTCGTTCACATAAAACCATGTGGATACTTCTATACATATTACGCAGTTAATTTTATTACGCATACGCGCTTTTTCTTCGAAAGGAAGCCGCGTATATACGCGCTTCCTCTTCGGTGAACTAGCGTATGGTTCTTTCAGACTTTTATGTCATTCCAATTCTCCACAATAGATACATCACTTCAGATTTTACCCTTTACCTCGTACATATGTTCGCCTCATCGCGTATCTAATCATTCCATAAAAACGTATCTAGCAAATACAAGTACATTTAAGATCTAGATCCCTTCTTCATCATTGGTGCATCATACGTTCGCATCTATCGTCAAACCTTTACCCTTTCCATATAGATATACTTCACTGCAGAAGTATTCATTCAAGCTCGTACATCTTGCTCCCACACTCATGATTTTCACAATGAATTTCTTCTCCTTATATAGGTTTACCCTTTTTCAATACCATGAGCCAAAACCACATTAGTTCCGATGGTATTCCGTGACGTGGTCATTTAGACGAATCATTACCCAATGCTAATGGGTCAATACCATGGTGGTTACCCCTCGGTTTTGCACTTTATGAGCGCTTTTTTCCCATACGCGACTTGGCACGTACTTTACCGCGTGCATACACGACTTCTACTAGACAAATCCACGTATGCCTTGAGACATACTCTTTTCATCATAGATCTAGCACATGTTGAATTCCTTTCTTCATTACCTTCGTACTCACCGTAGATACATCATATTTACATCTTTAAACAGTTCATCAAGACATATTCTATCAAGCACAACTTCATCGAAGTAAGTTTCCCATTCAAGGACAACACTCAGCATCATATTACTAACAAACATCATTTCATATCAGATTTACATCATTTACCAAGCTCCATCGAGTCAAGAATAACTTCATCGTGTGGATTTCCATCAAGGACAACACATGTCAATGTCTCTCATGTCTTCATCTTCATTCGATAAGTTGCCATCAAGGACAACACTCTTCATCATATTGCCAACAACTAAACCTATAACCTTTAACCTTACCTCTTAACCTTATCTTATATTGACTCTAACTATAACCTTAACCTTAACCTAACCTTAACCTTAACTTTATGCTTAACCTAATCCTAACCTTAACCTAACCATAACCTTGACTTTACTCTTAACTTAACCTTAACCTTTCACTATAACCTAACCCTTAACCTTGACCAAACCCTTAACCTCAACCTTACCCTTAACTCTTACCCTTACCCATAACCTTATCTTAAACTTACCCTTAACTCTTATTTTAAATCTCTTTACTTTAACCTTAACCTTGACCTTGACCTTATCCTTAACCTTAACTTTAACCTTAACTTTACCCTTAACCTTAACCTTACCCTTTAGCTATAACTTTAACCTTAATCTTGACCTTAACAATAACGTAATCGTAATCCTGACCAAACGCTTAACCTTAACCTTAAACTTAACCTTAACCTTAACCTTACTCCTTTAACCTTAGCTTATCTTTAACCTTAACCTTAACCATAATCTTAACCTCGGTTTAAGGTATAAAGGTAAGTGTAAGTGTTAGGGTAAGTTTAATATTAGGTTAAAGGTAAAGTTAAGGTTAAGGTTAGGGTTACCTTATAGTTAAGTTAACCTTTAACCTTAACCTTAAGTTTTACCCTTAACCTAGCCTTAACCTTAACCTTAACCTTGAATTTACCCTTAAAATTAACCTTAACCATAACCTTTAACCTTAAACCTAACCTTAACATGACTAAACTCGTAATCTTGAACCTAACCCTAACCTTGATGAAACCCTTAACCTTAACCTTAACTCGACTAAACCTTTGACTTTACCCTTAACCTTAAGTTTACCCTTAACCTAACCTTACCTCTTAACCTCAATCCTTTAACTCGAATAAACTCGTAATATTAACTATAAAATAAGCCTAACCTTGACAAAACCATTAAAATTAACCTTAACCTTAACCTTAACCTAACTATAACCTTAACCTTAACCTAACCTTAACCTTAACCTTATCTTAACCTTAACCTTTTACTATAATCTAACCTTAACCTTGACCTTAACTATAACCCAACCCTAACCTTGGCCAAACCCATAACCTTAACCTTAATGTTATCTTTAACCTTAACCTTTCACTATAACCCAACCTTAACCTTAACCTTATCTTACACTTAACCTAACCTTAAAAATTAACTATAATCCTAACCCTAACCTAACCTTAACCATAACCTTATCTTTACCCTTTCACTACTCTAACTCAACCTTAATCTCAACCCTTACCTTAAACCTTAACTTTAACCTTAACTCAATCCTACCCTCAGTCCCTTAACCTAACCCCTAACCTACCTCTGACCTCACCCCTAACTCACTTAACCTTAACCTTTAACCATAATCTCAACTCTCAAAGTTAAGGTCAAGGTTAAGGCTATGTTAACGTAAAGTCAAGGTTAAGGTTAGGTTAAGGTTAAGATTAGGTTAAGTGGTAAAGTTAAGGTTAAGGTTAAGGTTAAATTTTTTGGTCAAGTTAAGGTTTAGGTTAAAGTTAAGGTTAGTGAAGGGTAAAGTCAAGGTTAAGGTAAAGTTAAGGTTAAGGTTAGGTTAAGGGTAAGTGTTAATTTTAAAGTCAAGGTTAGCGTATATGTTATAGTTAATGACAAGGTTAAGGTTAAGGGTAAGGTTATAAATAAAGTTAAGGTTAAGGTTAAGCATAAGTTAACGTTACTGGGGTTATGGTTAAGGTTAACATTAGTTAAGGTTAAGTTTAAAGTTATTTTGGTTAAGTTTAGGGTTAGGTTTTAGTTAAAGTTAAGATTAGGTTAATATTATGTTAGTGGGCAAGGTTAAGGTTACGTGATTTAGTCAGTTAATGTTAAGGTTAAGGGTTTGGTCAAGGTTAGGTTAGGTTATAGTTAAGGTCAAGGCAAAGGGTTAAGGGTAAGGTTATAGTTAGGTTAAGGTTAAGGTTAAGGTAACGATAAGGTTAAGATAAGGTTAAGGTTAAGGTTAAGTTAAGTTAAGGTTAAGGTCAATTTAAGGGTAAGGTTAAGCTTAGGGTTAAGGTTAATATTAGGTTAAGGATATAGTTAAGGTTAAGGTTAGGTTAAGTGTAAAGTTAACGTTAGGTTAAGAGATAGAGTTACTGCTAAGGTTAGGTTTTTCTCAAGGTTAGAGTAAGGTTATAGTTAAGGTTAATGTTAAGATTAAGGTTTCTACGTGTTAGTAAGGTTAAGGTTAAGTTTAAGAGTAAGGGTAAGGTCAAGGATAAGGTTACAAGTCTTAACCTTAACTTTCACTATAACCTAACCTTAACCTTAACCTTAACTCCGAAACCTTAACCTAAAATTAACCAGTAACCATAACCTTAACCTTGAACTTAACTGTCACCCTTAACCTTAACCTAACCTTAAACTTAACCTTGAACTTGACCTTAAACTAACCTTAACCTTAACCTCGACTTTAAATATAACCTAACCCTAACCTTGACCAAACCCTTAAACTTAACCTTGACTCGACTAAACCTCGTAACCTTAAACTTAAACCTTACCCTTAACCCCTAACCTTAACTCGGGGTTAAGGTTATGGTTAATGTTAAGGATAAGTTAGCGTGTTAAGGTTACAGTTACAGTGTCTAGTCACTTACAGGTTAAGTTTAAGGGTTTGGTCAAGGTTAGGTTAGGTTATATTAAGGTCAAGGTTAAGGTTGGGTTAAGGTTAAGGTTAGGATAAGGTTATGGTTAAGGCTAAGGTTAGGCAAAGGTTAAGGTAAGGTTAAGGCAATGGTAAAGTCAAGGTTAAGGTTAGGTTAAGGTCAATATTAGGTTAAGGGTAAAGTTAAGCTTTATGGTTAGGCAAGGTTAAGATTAGTTTAAGGGTAAAGTTGTTACAGGTTATGGTTAGGTTAGGTTAAGGTTAAGGTCTCGTGCTCATGTTAGGGTTAAGGTTAGGGCAAGTTTAAGGTTAAACATAACGTTAAGGTTAAGGTTTCACTCTTTACCCTTAACCTAATCTTAAGCTTAACCTTAACCTTAACATCAACCTTGACCCAGCACATAACCTTCACCTTCACCCTAACCTTAACCTTAACATTAACCTTACCCCTTAACCTTAACCTTAACCTTAGCGTTATCTTACCCTTAACCTTAACCATAAACTTAAACTTGACTTTACGCTTAACCTAACCTTAACCTTAACTCTTAACCTAACCTTAACCTTGACCAAACCCTTAACCTTAACCTTAAGCTAACTCAAACCTGTATCCTTAACCTTAACCTTACCCTTAACCTTCACCTTAACGCTGACTCTACCCTTAACCTAACCTTAACTATAACCTAACCCTAACCTTGACCAAAACCTTAACTCTTAAACCAACCATAACCTTAACCTTAACCCTAACCTTAACCTTAAATTAACCTAACCTTAACTTTACCCTTAACCTAACCTTAAGATTAACATTAAACTGATCCTTAACCTTATCTTAACCTTAACCTAACCTTAACCTTAACATTAATCCTAACTAAAACCTTTCCCTAGCCTTAACCTTAACTTTACCCTTAACCTAATCTCAACCTTAACCATATAACCTACTCCATAACCTTAACCTTAACCATAACATTATATTTACCCTTACCCTTAACCTTAACTATAACCTAATCCCTAACATCGACTCAAACCCTTAAACTTAACCTTAACATGACCTTAACTATAGTCTAAACCTAAAGCTTGACCAAACCCTTACCCTTATCCCTAACCTTAACCCCGACTTTACTCCCTTAACCTAACCTTAACCCTGACCTTAACCTAATCTTAACCTTAACTTTTAACCTTTAACCTTATTTTAACCTTTAACCTAACTTTAATCTTTAATCTTAACCTAACCTTTAACTTTAACCAAATCGTAACCTTAACCTACGTTAACTCTGACCTCACTCAACCTTAACCTCGACTAAACCCTTAAGGTTAGGGTAAAGTTAAGGTTAAGGGATTAATTTCAAGGTCAAGGTTAAGGTTAAGTTGGTATGAGGTAAGGTTAAGGTTATAGTTAAGGTTAAGGTTAAGGTTAAGTTAAGGTGTAAAGTCAAGGTTAAGGTTAAGGGTTTGGTTAAGGTTAAGGCTAGGCTAGGCTACAGGTTAAGTGCATTTGGTCAAGGTTAGGGTTAGGTTATATTTAAAGTCAAGGTTAAGGTTACGAGTTAACCTAACCTTAATCTTTGCCTTAACCTTAACCTTTACCCTAACCTTATCCTTATCTTAACCTTAACCTAACCCTAACCTTAACCTTTGTTGAGGTTCCCTGTGTTTTCGGCAGCATTGGAAAACCCAAAAGACATGACAACATCAAACCACTTTGGGATTCTAGGATCTAGCCCTCCTGAATCCAAAGAGGGATCTCTCTATAAGTGTGTTTAAAGATTTGATGGCTTGAAATGTGATCTTAGGCTAGTTATCTGAGAACAAGGGTTTTTTGTTTGTTTGTGTTGGTTGGTTATGATCTTTAAGTGGATGGAATATCACAAAATGAAAGAGTTTCAAAGGTTGAATATGCAAGTATATTGAGAAGTGTTCAGTAGATAGGATTAATGTGAAGTAGCTTTTAATCCATTGGGCAATGGAGTCGCAAAAGGGTTTAATTGTACAACAATTTCAAGAGTGTTCCAAAACGGGAAAGTCATCTATATCAAAAGATCATTTAGATTAATGGATGGAGTGGAACATTAAAAGTGTTGTGAAAGTGGAAAAATCCAATAATTTCAACAAGGATTTATCAACTTTCCATACAAGAAAAGCCTTTTTAAGCAACTCGTTTGAAACCAACCAAAGGACAGAAGCTAACCATAGACTTATTTGGACAAGCTTGTGTTAAAGCTAACTTATCGAGACAACAATCCAATAATCTCACTAGACTACTTTTAGAAGGGATTAAAACAGTATAAGAAAACAAAGTGCATCTTAAGATCAGTCGATGTATTACAATCATGGTCTCGCTATTAGCATACTCTTAGGGAAACTTTTAAACAACCTTTGGAGAAAGAACTAGAAGACAAGGAAAACCATAAACTTTCCTAGTTTAAATCTACTTAGAATGTAATGAAAATATCATTCAAGAACTTCTTTTCAAGTTTTCAAAATCAAGACATGGACTAACCAACATTCCTTGATAATTTTTACACTTAATTTAATTCATTCCCAAATATTACAATTAGCTAGTAAACATATAGATAAAGCTTATCGAAAGTGAGAGTAGGGTACTTTTAACAAGAAATCCTAGCTCTGTGCTTGCTACTCTTTATCGCAGAAAAGTGAAAAAAATGGCATACATGAAAGGAAAACAATAACAAGAAGAGGTACTTCACCAATGATATAGACCAGGATCCCAAAAAGAAGCTTGTATATTGATTGTCAATCCAGCTACAAACTACATGTCCAATGTTTCATCACAACTTCAAACATCTCTTCTTAGCCTATCTTCTTCAATAACTTAACAGAGCTTCGTAGCTTCATAACTTATTTACATTCAAAAATGATTCGATACAACAACTATTACATCAAATTCCAACACCCAAACACATCTCATCTTCTGAAGTATTTATAAAAGAAACAGAGGTGGAATGAAAGGAAGAATAATTTGGAAATTAATACAAGTCTTAATGCTTCTCTATCTCGTGAGGGGTTCAATAGAGATTTTTTTTTGATATTTTCTCTCGTATTAATTGGTTTTAATTAAGTATTTAAGATACTCATGCAAATCCCGTTTACTTTAAAACTCTTTAGGCAAGTCGACAAGACTCGGCTATATTTAAAAAAATATCACCGAATAGGCAATAACTATGCCTTCTTTTAATTGATTGAAGTCTGCAAGTGGCACTTTTGGTAGCTAAAGAAGATGAATGGTCTTTGATGTGGTAGTGGAGACCTATTTTACTAATATTTTCGTCTCGTATTATCTTTAAACACTTCTAATTTTCTTTTGGTCCGTGTTTAGGCTTAATTAGCTTTGATCTTCGTCTTTGAGTCTTCATTATTTGACATTGTCTTAATGTTAGTATGAATCTTTTGTTGAAGTGTACGTAAAAAATACCACTTTAGTTACGCATAACTAATAGCCCTAACATCAAATATGGCCGCTAATATCTTCAGATCTCGCAGTAAGTTGGTCAATATAAAAGTCGCAAAAAATCCGTATCTATACATAGAAAGATATTAAGCAAGAAAATAAGGTTTTTGCTCCATACATGCAATAGACAAGACAAGAACAATATTTTTTGAAAGAATTTTTGTATTAAGGGCACCCGGGAGGAGGTGTTTCCTAATTCTCCTCAATGGGATGGGTTCTTGAAAGTCCTCAAAGCACTTCAAATCTAGAATTTCTCTCTCTGTTGGTGTAGAAAACCTAGACAAACATAGAACTCAAAGGTAGCTCACAAAGTGAAATAATGGAAAATTTGACAATGATAATGGTCTCAAAGTCGTACCAAGAGCATAGATGCAGAGAGATCTAATAGGCAAAAAAATGTGACAAATGAATGGGAAAAACCCTTCTATTTATAACAAAATATTGGGTCATTCTAGATTTTGGTGCATGATTAAAATAATATTAACCAAATCTAGATCCACCTTTTATGGAATATTTTATTATATTTGTTGAAGGAAAAGGTATTTGACTTGGGTCAAATCCATTTATTTGTAAATAATAAATAAATAAATGATTTATTTATTATTTTAAGGAAGTGGTTGAATGATAATTAAATAAATAATGGTTTATTTAATTATTTATAAATGATTTAGTCATATTTAACATGAATATTATTTAAATAAGATTTAAATACTATTCCTAGAAAATAATAAGACAAATAAAGATTTATCTAATTAATTTCCTTGTTTGGGTTAAATATGA
Organism: Pinus albicaulis; assembly: GCA_034641835.2. Taxonomy (NCBI): domain Eukaryota; kingdom Viridiplantae; phylum Streptophyta; class Pinopsida; order Pinales; family Pinaceae; genus Pinus; species Pinus albicaulis. The sequence continues at coordinate 181,999 of MU968322.1, read as the reverse complement.
CCAGGAGTAATAATTAAATTATTGTTTAATTAATTATTCCATGAGGAAAATCAAACAAATATAGATTTTTTTTAATATTTCCCTTTGGGGGTTTCCCCTGTTTAGACCATAAACAACCTAATATATGTGTTTTATTAAGTTATTTTACATAGTGAAAGCAATTTTACTTAGGGTAAAATTGGTCTTACATGGTTTACTTGGGTCCATCTAATGATAATAGGTTAGATGACCAAAAAATGGTATAACACTTAATCTCTTTAACTCATGGATTAAAACCCCTAAATCTTCTGAGCTTTGGCCTTAATCCCTTTATCGTTAATCTCTTCACTTCGATACACTTTGTTTTGATGTCTTCACCGGCACAAATAGTTTATGAAGTTGGAGGGTTTATGTTAAATGGATCGATAATCATGATCTATCGACCGAGACCGTGGAATTGAAAACTCCTTGGATCCCTTCCTATACTCGAAGGTTTGTAATCGCTACTCCTGGCCTTCGCGTTATCTTTATAACTATGGGAAAATTCCATAGAACCTACACAAAACAAAAAAAAATTATATAAATTCTCGTGGAATATAGGTTTAAAACTCGCTTTGGAGGTTTGGGCGCAATGATGAACAGGAGCCGTTGGATTAGGAAAATCAACACTCGAGATTACTCAGTGAAATTGTTAGCTCCCCCCGTAATTCTAGCGAAATTGGTGCGACTCGCAACCGTGGAGAGAACACTTGAACCACTTTGGGATTCAAGGATCTAGCCCTCTCGAATCCGGAGAGGGATCTCTATAAGTGCAAAGATTGATTTATCTTTAAAGCTTTTATGTGTGATATTACGCTAGTTATTAAGAGCAAGGGCCTTTTTTTTGGTCTTGGATGGTTGAGCATGATTTTTAGTTGAGTGGAAAGTCCTAAAATGAAAGAGTTTCAAAGGTGTGAAGTTGAAAGCAATCAAAACAAGATTTGGCTAATATGATAGATATAACGCTAGTTTTTAGTCCATTGGGCTATGGAGTCATAAAAGGGTTTAATTGTGCAACAATTTCAAGAGTGGTCCAAGGGGCAAGTCATCTATATCACAAGATCTCTTAGATAAAATAATGGAATGGAACAATAAAAGTGTTGAAGGGGTGGAAAAAGACCATAATTTAAACTAGGATTTATGAGTATTTTCGAACAAGAAAAGCCTTTTAAGTAACCGTTTAAAACTAACCAAAAAGACAGGGCTAACCATAGAATTCTTTGGACAAGTTCGTATTAAAGCTAACTCATCGTACAAACAATCCAATAATCCACATAATTACTTTCGAAAGGGATGAAAACAGATAAGAAAAACAAAGTGTAGCCTAAGATTAGATAAGATACTTTTAAATCTAAACTCACAGCCAAAGATACTCTTGGGGAAACTTTCATAATTACCTTTGAAGAAAGAACTAAAAGACAAAGCAAAACCATAAACTTTCCTAGTCTAACTCTACCGAGTAGATAATGAAAATATCATTCAAGAAATTCTTTGTCAAGCTTCGCACATCAAGACAGGGATAAACCAATATTCCTTGATAATGTTTATACTTTAATTTAAGAGATTCTTAAACACAAAATTTGGAGGAAAACATTGAGATAAAGCTTATCACCGATAAGGCACCGTAAAAAGTAAATCCTAACTCGTATGCTTGTTTGTTTCTTTATCGGAGAATAAATGGACAAAATGGCACACATGAAAGGAAAACAATAACATGTGAATGAAGCGCTTCACCGTTGATATAGACCAGGATCCCAAGAATCGGGCTTGTATATTGATGTCAATCTAGTTGCATTCTTCAAGTCCAATGTTTCAGATTTCACGCAATCATCTTCTCTTCGTAGCCTAACTTATTTGATTACAAACAGAGCTTCAAGAGCCTCCCGAACACTATTTACATATAGAAAGTTTCTGAGCACAAGTATATTTCAAAGTTCGTCACCCAACCCTTTTACAATGAGCTCCTCAAGAAGATTTTATAGGAAAAATGAGGACGTGGAATGAGAGAAAAGATCTATAGGCTCAATTAACACGCTTAATGCTTCTCGGCCTTCGAGGGGCTCAATGGAGAAGATTTCAGATATTTCTCTCGTATTAATTGGCTTACATTAAGTATTAAGCTCGCCGGGAAGATTTTGTTGACTTTAAGGCTCGTGTCATCTTTGTAATAAATCAGCAAATATTTTGCAATAAGTCTCTTTGGCCTGGAATAACTCGTTCAGCCTATATTAAGGCAGTATATCCTCTCGTTCGGTAATAACTATGCCATCTTTTGAATGCTTTGAGGATACAAGTGGCCTCCGGTAGATGAGAGGATTCAACTAGCCTATGATGTGGCGGGGGAGGCTTTCTCGTCCTGGGTAGATGACCTAAAACAGGATTGATTTGCTTTTTGATCCGTGTGTTAGGCATAATTAGGCCTAAATCTTGTCTTCTTTGTTCTTCAACCGTGTTTAATTTAGTGGATTAGGATTTTAATTGTCGATTTTAGCCGTAATCCACCCAAACTCGTGTAAACCATCTTTAATTCTTCATCTTTGGTTTGATTTCGTGCTATCCAACCGATACTCTTTGTTTTTTTAAGCTTTTCTATGTCTTGTTGATGTTCAAGCGTGCAGAGGTCTTATAATGGTATCATTTCTCATGAGGCACCGATAAACTTTGATGGGAACCCCCGCAAAAGATCTCTTTGATGAAGAAAGGCTTGGAGGGTCGTCACCCCTCGACCTTCATTTTTCCTTTAAAAATATTTGAAAAACCTTTAAATCCCCGCATAAATCAAGAAATATTAAGAAAATACCGTGGGATAAGGTAAGATTGCTTCAGAGGTTTTGGTCGCGATCATGGCCATTGGATGAAAGCATCCAACGACGGAGATTGCGAGTAGAGGTTAAAAGGAGAGGCGGTTGGATGAATGTTGCAAGAGATTAATTCTGGCGCGTTGATCTATGCTTATCGCTGGTTGAGATCAACCGAAGATATATAAAGAGAATGGGTCACTTTTATAATGAAATGGTGGAAAATACGAAGAAAAAATGGGCAAAAACCTTAATCGACATGAAAAAGGAAAAGAGGAAATTTGGGGTTTCTTGGAGGATTGTGGTTCGTCGGATTAGATTGGCCAAGGAGATCAACGATAGGGGTTGATCTATAAAGTGCCTTGGAGAATGGCAGACTGTGAGATAGTTCAATGGTCGTATTGAATGTGAGTCGTTGATCCGCGAGATCAATGATGGGGAACGAACACGATGAAATGTAATATAAAAGGGGTAAAGCGGTTTCGCACAAAGAAACCAAAGGTTTCTACGCTAAAAAAAGGTGGATAGGTTGTTTAACCTTTTTTAATGCGATATGCGTTAGAGCCCGACACGTGGCATTTCAAAACCACCTATATTGCACGTATTTCGTGAATTAACTGTCCGGGCTTAAATTACGCGAAATCGCGCGTCCGCCGTCACATCCGGGGTCTTAGATCGTATGGCTCGGGGAGAGAGCGCGATGGAGTATAGATGCGCAGTGATAAGATGTGGGGAATTTTAATCCAGATCGTCGATCAAGAATGGATGGCGTATATCTCGATCCGGGAGGGGTAGTACCCAAAAATAGTTTGGCCTATCGTGATGATTCTAGACCATTGGATCTTCAATATGGACGATCAAGATCGATCTTTGGGGCTAATGAAATAATATATGAGGCGGAGAAAGGGTCATATGGGGTCGTTGATCTACGCAGATCAACGACGTATATTTACCGAAAAACATTACACAGTGGAGTTTGTATAAAATTTAAACAAAGGTTGAGGGGCTCATCCGGACCGCTTCGGATTTAGAAGAATGGATGACCCGTATGCAATCGCAGGATTTGTGATAGGAGGAGGAGAGAGGAAAGGTGCAATGGAAATCTCCAATGTGATTAGATGTGGACCGTTGATATGATGGCCGGATCAATGGTGGGGAATGAATCGCGAGGAGGTCACAAGTGGGGGGAATGGGCTTTGGGATGCGGGCGATGCGAGCCATCGGATCTAGGCTCTGGCAGGGGAGATCAATGGTCGAGGATCCATCTGGAGATTGCCAATCGGGGGGCAAATAAAATAATTAAACGCACCCAATGGAAATCTCCGATGCGAGATTCCGAAAGGCCGTTGATTGGTTTTTGAATCAATGGTTGGAATGGCTTTGACCAATGAACCGATGGGTCTCTTTACAATATAAAAAATGGAGTTTTAAATAAAATACAAAGGGAAATGGCTTTGAGGAGGTTTTTATTTATAGTGCTTAGCGCCTGATTGTGGCGCCTTTGGTTTTGCGAAGAGGCAAAGGGATGGGGGTTTATAACGAGGAGCCCATCGCATCGAGACTTTTCGTTAAAACAAAGAAATGCGCCCATCGAAAGTTTCCAATCGATAAGTGCCATATGGGTTTAACACTTGGTTCCAGTGCCAAGTCGCATGGTGGGGAAGTGGTTTTAGGGCTTAGCCTAAACGGGATTAGGCCTATAATGAAAATATGGGTTTTTTTATGAATTTTCGAATATTTTCAAAGGATTTTGAGGGTTTCAGTAGAGTTTAAAAAGGATTTTTAAACCTTACAAAAGGGGATTTATGGATGGAAGAAGGGAGATAATGGAAAAATAGGGGAAATTTATGGGGAAAAAGGGGATGAAATGGAGGTTAATCTTGAGTGAAAGTAGGGGTAAAATGAGGTGAAAATGGAGTTTTTTTTTAGCAGATTTTTTCATCATGAAAACAACAGATTTTTAGAATTAAGAAGGAAACAACAAGTGAAGATTAATCAAAGAATAATATGTCTTCGTAAGAGTTCAAGAACTAACAATTTTTCAATAAAACTTGTTTCTTGAATGCTTCAAAAATGATTTAGCCATCATTTGATATGACAAATTTTATAGGTGGCTAACAATGGCTCCATATGGGGATGGTGCCTTCTTTGAAGGCATCAAGAACTTTAGACTTGTATTCTCTCGGGGACTCGATCAATGCCTCATCCATTGGGCTACAAACTTTCTTCACTTGGATGATCTTTCTTTTTTCTCTCGAAAAATGTTAGCGACCATGAAAGACAATGGAATACTATCAAACCAAGCTTTCTACCTACCCAATCCTACCGATCTAACATTTTTTTCTTCTTTCGAGTGCACTTGGATTGGAAAACTCTTTTACAAAAATTTTATTCTTTTGAAAGAAAAAAACTAGTCTAAGTCTACTTCTTATTTCTCCATGAACTCATATTAAACATTTGAGTTCATAAGCTTCTCTACCTAATCTACTATCTCTTGGGATTAAATAGTCTAATAGATTTTTATTCTCTAACTTCTAAAAAAAGAAATTCAAAAGCATACAAGTTAGGATTAAACGGTCTAACTTGTTGCCGATCTATGGCATAAAACAAGCCGCACATAGACAATAATTTGTAGAAAAATAAATTAAAATGTTGAAGGCTTAGGATCCTGAAAGTTCTAAGCATGACCTTCTCTTTTCTTCACTTTGTTTTTTAGGCTTTTCTCGAATGTTTTTTTCTTTGTTCTCTCGGTTCAAGTTTTGGGCTTATCGTAACCAGCTTTACTTCTATCTTTGACTCATGGTTTAAAAAAAATTGGAGTCATTCTTCTTTTGGAATTTTAGGTTCGGATTTTTAGCTTGTTTGAACCTTTATTTTTTATCCTAATCTACCTAACCGATAATACAAGACTAAGTCAGTTTTGGAAAATATGATTCACTAACCTATCAACGTAATTTTAAAGCCAATTGGTCATGATTAGGATGTATGACTAACTAGGAGTGTGTTTCTTAGGAGTGGCATTTGAGCTTGCACACTTTCGCATTTTGTTTCTCTTTTTTCGGTATGGGGCTATACCTTTCTTGTTTTTACAATCCGCTCTCTTTTCTCTTTCTATTGTTTTGTATTTTTTTTCATTTTTCTAACTTTGAATGCAATGGTGGATGAAATATTTGTAATGAGAAAAAAAGATAAAAAGGCTTCCAAACATGATAGGATCAAGAGAAATAATGTTTGAGCATCCCCGCCATTGACGTGACCCCCAAACAAAGCTTAGCTCCATTCAACTCCCGCAAAAAAATAAGCATTGTTACCAACAAGAGAATGAATGAGATAAGGGCCAAGCCATAAGTTATCAAATTTCCCTTGCTTTCCCTTTGTCTTCTCTTCTTGAATCCCACTTTAACACTTTGTCCCCAACATTGAAATTGTTTGCTTTTGTCCTTCTATCAAAAAGCTTCTTGATGTTGTCTTACTTTCGTAATGCTTTGTTATAAACCTCCTCTCCCGGTTTGCTGAAAATGTATAGTTTGATTTATTCTTCTCGGTCATGTCATTGTCTTCAAACCGTACTTTTGAATGAACTTCATAACTCGGTACACCAAGGTCAAGTTGGAAAAAATTGCATCTATACCATACACAAGCTCGGGTAGGGTGACATTCCAATAGATTTCTTAAGTGTCAATTTGTCGACCCTCGAGTGCATGTACTAGCTTTGTGTGCCAAGACTTCTTGTTGTCCTCCGAAGCAACTTCTTGATTATGTTCACCAAAATTTTGTTTGAAGATTTTGCCAACCCATTACCTTGAGGGTAATAAGTAGTAAAATGACCCATTGTTATCCGATATTTGTGACAGTAATTCAACCATCTTCTTGGATCCAAATGCGCCGCATTATCGTTGATGATCTTCCTAGGACAACCAAATCTAGAGAGGATATGAGTCTCAATGAATTTTATGTTGACGAAGTCATTGGCTTGGCTAGAAGGGATGGCTTTCTATCCATTTGATAAAGTAGTATGTTGCAGTTGAGAATCCATCTATGCCGGGTAGATGAGGGTGGATGGATTTATCCTATGAATTCAAGTCCCCACCGTTGAAAAGGAGCTTCAATGTTGATTGGATGCAAAGGTAAGGGAAGAAATTTTCTTTTTGCCTTCAAAAAATTTGGCATTTATGACGGAAAATTATCATCTTGTGTACATCTAGAAATAGGGTGGGCCAATAGTAACTAGCTCTAAGCATTTTGTTGGTCGTAGCTTTCCAATAGAGGTGGCCTCCACATTCTCCTTCATGGAATTCGTGCTTAACCTTCTCTCGCATCATTCTCAGGGCAAACATTTAAGCAATAACCCACTTGCATTTTTCCAATAAAGACATTTATCTATAATGTTGTAGTTTACAAATTTTAACTTTAAAAAACCTTGCCTTTGTTTTTGATAAACCAGGAGGTGTATTAAGATTGAAAAAAACATATAAAATATCAAAGATACCAAGAGGAATTCATAAAAATGGTCTTCAACAATGGGAGTTGACAAATCCTCTTGTTCATCTAAAGCATTTATCATATTTATATCAAGAACTTCAAAATTTGATTCAGCCCATTAATCTCGCTAGACCTTGGCCTTTAATGAGTTTAGTGGGCTTGATTTCTAAATCATATTTGAGTATCGCAGCCTATCCACCTACCTCTCTTACCATTTGGGTCCTCTCGTTAGAATTTATTTTACAACCGAATTTGGGACAAAGGCAATGATGTGGGAGTGCAAAATGTAAACTCGAAGTCTTTTAAATATTTGACCAAAGCAAAAGCTTTCTTTTCCATGATGTTGTACATCGTAGGAGCATCTCTCAATGCCTTGCTAAAGAATGCAATAGGTCGCTCTTATCCTCGTGGGTTTTTCTCGCAATAGGACAACAAATATTGTATGTTCCGATGCAAATGAAAAAATATAAAAAATCTTTTGAAAAAATCAGGGACTTATTAGAACTCGGTGTTTTGGTTAATGCTTCTTTTACCAACTTTCAAAAGATTTCTTTGCTTCCAAGGTCCATTTAACTCCTTGTTCCTTTTTTCAGCATGTTGGTAATGTTTCTAAGGAGTTTCAGCTAAGTTGGGTATGAACCTTCTCAAGAAATTTATCTTTCCAATGAAAGATTGGAGTTCCTTGATGTTACGAAGATGAATGATTTGCAATATAGCCTCAATCCTCTTTGGGTCCTGTCTTTATTCCCCCGTTTCCGATATTATGTGTCCAAGTAGTTTACCTTTTTGGAGACCAAATAGTGTTTTCTTTGGATTTAAAGATATCACAAACTTCTTCGCATTTCTCAAATACTTTTCTCAAATGTTCTAAGTGCTCTTCATCCGTATTTGAAAAAACAAAGTGACATCATCAAGGTAAATAATGATGAAGTAGCCCAATTTTTTATGAGAATGCAATGTCCATGGCTCTTTGAAAAGTAGCACCGGCATTCATTAGACCAAAGAGAATTTTCACATACATGAAAGTGCCCCAAGGTGTAGTGAAAGCTATCTTTAATTGATCATCGGGATGAACTAATATTTTATTGTATCCTATGTAGCCATCAAGCAAAGAAATTCTTTTAGAACCAACTACCCTTTGTAAAATATTATCCATCTTGGGTAAAGGGTAGTTTTCCTTCAATGAAGCTTTGTTTAAATCTATAAAGTCAATACAAAGCCTAATCTCTCCTATTTTCTTCCCCGACCGAAACCAAATTAGACACCCACTTTGAATATCTAATAGGGACAATAATACCAACCTTCATACATTTTCTTGATTTCCTTCTCAACCAAAGGTAACTCGAACGAGGTTTATTCGCTGCAGCTTTTTGTTTAAATGGATTTTGGTTTTCCTTCGAGAGGTATCTTGTAGTCGAATTATTTCAGTGTGATAGGATTTCGTATCCTCATAAATCCACGCAAAATCATCGGAAAAATTCTTTAAACAACTCTATGTATTTTAGTTTTATGTGAGCCGGAAAAGTCTTAGATAGTTTGATCATCATTGGTTTCGAGCTTTACTACCTATATTACACTCTTCAACTTCGCTTTCTACAGGGCTCCAGCTTTTGGCTTCTTGGCAACATCGTTGAAATGAAAGAACTCTTCTAAAGGGGCCGTACCTTTTGGAAAACTTTGATTGTTAGACCGTGGAGTTTCTATGTCTTCTCGTTTCTAACTCTGCAACCATTTTCGTTGCATTTTCAAGTTTTTTTAGATAGCAAATTTATATCGACTATCTCTAGAGACTCTTCTTCTTCATCAAGTATATTTTCTTCACTAGGATAGTCCTGTTTCATAGTTTGAATCCGAACTTGGTAGTTTGAATTCATTTCGGACTTCAGTGAAGTCTTCTACTTGTTTGTCTCCATCAAACACTTTCCAATATTTCTCGTCATCGTGAACAGCTTGGTCTAAATTTGATCCGAGTTGTACACTCGTCCGGTTTCATATGGCGTTAAACATGTTCTAGCGAAAGAAAATCTAAATTGTGGGCCATGATATTCTTTTTCTCTTGGGACAAAAATAAGTTGGGATTCATCAAAAGTTTTCAATAAATCCATGATGTCATTCCCGTAGGCTATAATTCTAGGGTTGTTGGCACAATATTCCCCATTCACTTGCCTAATGATTAACTCGAATCCCCATGAACTTTAATTCTCTTGGCTCCTAATTTCTTCAATAAATGTAAGCCTAAATGAAAGGATTCATACTATGCTATGTTATTCGAACACTAAAAATTTAATCAGTAGGAATGACCTTTTGTGTGGTTGTTCTTAGCGTTACGTATCCGTACGTCTACACCAACATTTCTCCTAGTGCAAGACCTTTCGAAGTTCATACTCCAAAGAGGACTAGTTTCGATGTCCATCGGTTTGGTTACTATCCTCTTCAACTCATGTGCTTTCGGATTGTTCTTGAAGGTCAACACTTGGTTGAATTTGTTTTTTAATTCCTTGGGTTTTTTCATTATGTTGAGGAATGTTTTTCTCGACTCTCAAGGTTTAAAAGCAATGGATGAATGATTTGTAGCTCTAGACCCGTGTGTTGTTTGTCGTAGTTTTTGAGTTGAGCAAACTGTTTTGACACTCTTGTGTTGTCTTTCTCCTCCTCTCTATCGGCCATTAATTCAGCTTAAAGTCACTTTTTCATTGAATGTTTGATTATTGAAAAGGATGAATGAGTCAAGGCATGTGTTTACGTAATAAAGAGGAGAGTTTTGTGGTCTCTCTTGGCTAGTGACCATGTACCGCATATGAGACTCCCTCGTAAAGTCTTCTAGTCTCGATTGAAAACATGGATGGTCGCGTATGTCATGTCCATCTCGCATAGTTGCTTGTAACTTAGCCCCCCCAAGATCTTGATAATAGCATACCATACTTTGGGGGGTACATCAGCCCACTACAATATCCATTACTAAAAATTTGGTCGGAATTTGTGCTAAGTTAACACAGAGGTCTTTGATTAGTCCTAAACATTTCACTCTCGCTTGAGTCAAAGGAGTAAATATCCTTGTAAGATCGAGTGATCTCAAGGCCTAGGCTCTCCATTACATCTTTGGGCATTAAATTGTGAGAGGCCCCCTAAATCATGCATAGCGTTATGTAAAATATTTTCATGAACATTTAAACTAACATAAAAAGGAGGAACAGTCCCTCTTTATATCTACCCTCAATCTTAGGACCAAATATAAGCTCGGGTTGGTCATCATTAAGATTGACAAGATCATTATTCTCTTCTATGTTAAAAGCCTTCAAAATTTGGGATCCGTACACATTTTGGGCGTACTAATTCGATGGGAGAGGAACATAGATTTTGATTTCTGGAAATTTCCTCGCTCCAAACTATAAGGCATCCGATTCTTTGAAGTGTTTGTTTCAGCTCTATTAATCCGTCACTCTATGAGCAAAAATTAGTTTGTTGATTAGCTCTATTTACATTTGTCAAAAAAATTTTTAACAGAGCATTAGCCGAGGTGCTAACACTACTAAGGTCCGCACTCTATTTTTCATTGTTGTGAGTGCCTTTCTCTTTTTTTTTATCGTAATTCACAACTACTCGTTTTGTCCTTCTACTTTTGTAATCTTGGGTTTATTTATAGTGTTTTTTTTGTGCAAATTTGTCGCAGGTTTTAGTCTTGAGAGTTTCCCCGATTTCTTTTACTCCTAAGGTCATATTCCTTTTGAGACTCTATGATTACATTTTCCATTTCCCGATAGTAATATTCATCCTCTCGCTCTCTTGTCATCATAGGGTGTATATAGACCTTGCTTCCTATTGTAATTTACTTCAAAGTCATCATTATCTACTCCCAAGATATTTATATTATCTTCCTCTATTTGATCTATAGTTTCTTCACCTCACTTACATAGTTTTGATGAAAAGGAGGAGTGATCTATTGATCATCCTCCCTTGGTCTATTCTAAGGTCAGTTTCTCCCTAAAATTCTAATTTTGGTTTTGATTTGCTTTTGAGGAGTCTGTTTGGTTTTGAATTTCTTGCACTCTCTCAAGTATTCTCATCTTTTTTCATCATCTCCTCCGTCATTCTCTCCATCTTTGAGCTAGATGTGGAAGGTGTATATTCCTCTCTAAAGGTCACTTTCTTCTCATTCCTCATTCTTGCTCTTTTCTCCATTAAATTAACTTCCGTAGCAAGATATCTTTTTTGCATATCTTCAAGGGTTAAAGGATCTCTCTCTCTCACTGATAGGCCATCTCAGGGATCAAATCCTTCAGAAACGTGTTTAAAGCTAAGCCTTGTGGAGGTTTTAAGTCCGGGGGAAGTGTATTATACACACTATTAAACCTAGTGCAATAAGCATGTACACTTTCCCTAGTGTTTCGTGGAGATTCTTGTAATCGAAAGTATTTGAAGAGGGTTTTTTCCTTACTTCCCATTTGTTTAAGAACAACTGATGGAAGGCTTGGATATCATTAATACCGTGAGGGGTTGATCCTTTGAACCATTTTCTCACTTCTCCCACTAAACTTTGAGAAAATAATCTAAGTTTGACAGTTTCATCATCAATTTCATTTCGTCAAAGTAGTCATTCATCTTATCCACATGTTGTGAAGAAGTAGTAGCATTACGGCATCATAAAATGGTATCTTGGACTGATAGTCCCTGTGGAAGATTGACTAAGGTCAAAGGAAGGACTAAGGGAGCATACCATATTGCCATGATAGGAGGTTGTGGGAAAAAATGGGGGGTTTACAAGTGGTGGGTTGACAAGAGGGAAAGTGGGCTAGAATGAAGTGGTTTGGATAGTGGATGTATGAAGAACAAATGTGGATGGAGCAACAATAGATTTTTGAGCTAATTTTGGATGAGAGACACCTAAATTGTGAAGGAAATGTAAATCAGGTGGTGTGGTTTCTCTACTACCAGGATGTTCACTTCTTTCTGGGGATGAAAGTGAAGACTCGAATCTAGCTGATCTAAATCATCAAGCGACCTAGTTATAAATGGATTTCTTAAGTCAACTTGTGATTCTTATAGAGCCGCAAGGTTTTTAGGAACCGAATTAGCTCTAAAGGGTGATCCGAAAATAGTTGAAGATTTAACCTCGGGAGACTTCCTAAGGATTCTTTCAGTGGTTGTCAACTATCTTAGGAGGGTTTGGGTCGTGAAAGGCTCTTGTATAAATCTTTCTAGGAGCCACTATGTCGTGTTCTTCAGTACCCAACTAAACAAGAAAATTTTAACCAAATATGACAATCTTTAAGAGGCTAAATGATATTTTAAACAAGAAAACTTTAATCCTAAAGTCCTCTAAACTAAGTTTAAATGATGTTATAGTGATAATGGGTCTTCCCAAATGGAGTCTTAAGGTTTGTTTAGGATAGTGGAGTCACCGTGTGGAAATTTTTAGCTCTTTTGGAGGTACAAAGTTTTATGGTCCACCACCATGTTTATTGAATACCAATCCGAAATATTTTTGGGTTTTCTCGAGTTTATTTCAGCTCTTATGGATTCTAAGAGCGCTCTAAATTGGTTTCAACACTTAGCTATGGTGATGAGACAAAGACAGCTTTATTCTTATGGCTAAGCCAGCCTATTCCTTCAAGGTTTGATAAGTTTTTTATGAGAATCTTAAGGTTTCCTTAGTTTGTCACCGATCCAAACAAGTTTTATCATAATTATAATTTGATTGGTAGTGCTTGAAGAAGGCTACTTATACTCACCGAACAATGTTCTTGAATCAAGGGTTTCTTGAGGTCCTAAGGTGTAGTTAGAGTGTCACTAACTCGGAAATCCCAAATGGAGTCACCGAAAATGTTAGCTCCTCGTAATTCCGTAGTTGGTGAAACCGAAACTATAGAGAGAACACTTGAACCACTTTGGGATTCAAGGATCTAGCCCTCCCGAATCCAGAGAGGGATCTCTCTATAAATGCAAAGATTGATTTATCTTTAAAGATTTTATGTTTGATATTAGGCTAGTTATTAAGAGCAAGGGTTTTTGTATGGTTTTGGATGGTTGGGCATGATTTTTAGTTGAGTGGAAAGTCCTAAAATGAAAGAGTTTCAAAGGTGTGAAGTTGCAAGCAATCGTAACAAGATTTGGTCGATAGGATAGATATAACGTTGGTTTTTAGTCCATTGGGCTATGGAGTCATAAAAGGGTTTGATTGTGCAACAATTTCAAGAGTGGTCCAAGGGGAAAGTCATCTATATCACAAGATCTCTTAGATAAAATGATGGAATGGAACAATAAAAGTGTTGAAGGGGTGGAAAAAGACCATAATTTCAACTAGGATTTATGAGTCTTTTCGAACAAGAAAAGCCTTTTAAGTAACCTGTTTAAAACTTACCAAAGGACAATGCTAACCATAGAATTCTTTGGAAAAGTTTGTATTAAAGCTAACTCATCGACAAACAATCCAAATGAATCCATATAATTACTTTCGTAAGGGATGAAAACAGATAAGAAAAACAAAGTGTAGCCTAAGATCGTATAAGATACTTTTTAAATGTAAAATGCTTTCAAAGCATACTCTTAGGGAAACTTTCGTAATTACCTTTGAAGAAAGAACTAGAAGACAGGGGCAAAACCATAAACTTTCCTAGTCTAACTCTACCGAGTAGATAATGAAAATATCATTCAAGAAATTCCTTGTCAAGCTTCGCACATCAAGACAGTGGACAAACCAACATTCCTTGATAATGTTTATACTTTAATTTAAGAGATTCTTAAACACACAATTTGGAGGAAAACATTGAGATAAAGCTTATTAGTCGCAGAAGGGTACCGTAAACCGTAAATCCTAACTCTATGCTTGTTGTTATTTATCGCAGAATAAATGGACAAAAATGGAATACATGAAAGGAAAAAAAATAACACAGAAATAAGCACTTCACCATGATATAGACCAAGATCTCAAGAATCATCTTGTATATTGACGTCAATCCAGCTTACATTCTTCAAGTCCAATGTTTCAGCTTCAAAGCAATCATGTTCTCTTCTCAACCTAAATTATTTGATTACAAACATAGCTTCAAGAGCCTATGAACACTATTTACATATAGAAAGTTTTGAGCACAAGTATATTTCAAAGTTATGCAACCAACCCTTCACAATGAGCTCCTCAAGAAGATTTTATAGGAAAATGATGAGGTGGAATGAGAGAAAAGATCTATAGGCTCAATTAATACAATTTAATGCTTCTCGGCCTTTGAGGGGCTCAATGGAGAAATTTTTTTTGATATTTCTCTATATTAATTGGCTTACATTAAGTATTAAGCTTGATGGGAAGATTGTGTTGACTTTAAGGCTCCGTGTCATCTTTATAATAACTTTGTTGATATTTTGCAATAAGTATCTTTGGCCTGGAATAACCGTTCACCTGTATTAAGGCAAATATCCTCTCGTTCTAGTAATAACTATGCCATATTTTGAATTCTTTGAGGATACAGTGGCCTCTCGGTAGCCGAGAGGATTCAATTAGCCTCCGATGTGGCAAAGGGAGGCTTTCTCGGGCCTAGTAGATATTTTTTGCTTTGACCTAAAACAAGATTGATTTTCTTCCGATCTCGTTTGTTGGGCATAATTAGGCCTAAATCTTGTCTTATGTTCTTCAACCGTGTTTAATTTAGTGGATTAGGCTTTTAATTTTCGATTTTAGTCAGTAATCCACCCAAACCGTGTAAACCATATTTAATTCTTCATCTCTCGGTTTGATTTCGTGCTATCCAACTCGATACTCTTTGTTTGTTTAAGCTTTGTTGTGTCTTGTTGATGTTCGTGTGTTCAAAGGGCTTATAACGGTATCGTTGCTCATGAGGCACCGATAAAATTTGATGGGAACCCCCGCAAAAGATCTCTTTGATGAAGAAAGAATTGGAGGGTCGTCACCCTCGACCCTTCATTTTTCCTTTAAAATATTTGAAAAACCTTTAAAACCCGCATAAACCAAGAAATATTAAGAAAATCCTCGCGGTATAAGGTAAGACCGCTTCGCAGGTTTTGGTCGTATTGTGGTCGTTGGATGAAAGCATCCAATGGTGGAGATTGCATGCGGAGGTTAAATCGAGAGGCAATTGGATGAATGTTGCAAGAGATTAAGTCTAGGCCGTTGATCCGTGTTGATCAACGGTCGAAATCAACCGAAGATATATAAAGTGAATGGGTCACTTTTATAATGAAATGGTAGAAAATACGAAGAAAAATGGGCAAAAACCTTAATCGACAACGAAAAAGGAAAAGAGGAAATTTGGGGGTTTCTTGGAGGATTATGGGCCATTGGATTAGATCGGCCAAGGAGATCAACGATGGGGGTTCATCTATGAAGTCCCTTGGAGAATGGAGGAGGGCGATAGTTCAATGGTCAGATTGAATGTGGGCCATTGATCTGCAGAGATCAACAGTGGGGAACGAACACAATGAAATGTAATAGAAAAGGGGTAAAGCGGTTTCGGACAAAGAAACCACGGGTTTCATGCAGCAAAAAGGCGGATAGGTGGTTTAACCTTTTTGAACATGATATGTGTTAGAGCCCAACACGTGGCATTTCAAAACCGCCTATGTCGTACAGATTTTAGGAATTAACTGTTGGCCTTAAATTTACGCGAAACTGCGCGTCTACTGTCAGATTTCGAGTCTTAGATCAGATGGTCGGGGAGAGAGCGTGATGGAGGATAGATGCACCGGTGATAAGATGTGGGGTAGTTTTAATCCGAACCATCGCATCATGAATGGACAGCGGAGATCCGATTTGGGAGGGGTAGGACCCAAAAAGAATTGGGCCTAATGGGATGATTCTAGATCGTTGGATCTTCAATATGGATGGTTGAGATCGATCTTTGGGGCTAATGAAATAATATATGAGGCAGAGAAAGGGTCAGCGTGGGACGTTGATCTGCAGAGATCAACAACAGAGATTGGCCAAAAAACATTACACAAACTGGATTTTGTATAAAATTTAAACAAAGGTTGAGGTCTCATCTAGACCATTGGATTTAGAAGAATGGACGACCTAGATGCACTCTGAGGATTTATGATCGGAGGAGGGGAGAGGAAAGGCGCAATGGAAATCTTCGATGCAATTAGATGTGGACCATTGATCTGAGGGCCCGATCAACAACGAGGAATGAATCAGAGGAGGTCACATGCGGGGGAATGGGCTTTGGGATGGAGCGATGGAGGCCATCGGATTTAAGCCTGGCGAGGGAGATCAACTGCTGAGGATCCATCGGGAGATTGCCAGTTGGGGGGGGGGAATAAAATAATTAAACCCGCCCAATGGAAATCTCTGATGCAAGATTTCGAAGGCCGTTGATTGGGTTTTGAATCAATGGTTGGAATGGCTTCGACCAATGAACCAGCAGGTCTCTTTATAATATAAAAAACGGAGTTTTAAATAAAATACAAAGGGAAATGGCTTTGGGGAGGGTTTTATTTATAGTTCTTAGCACCCAATTCCGGGGCCTTTGGTTTTGCGAAGAGGCAAAGGGATCAAGGATTTATAACGAGGATCCTATCGCATTGGTACTTTTCGTTAAAACAAAGAAACGCGCCCATCGAAAGTTTCCGATGCAATAAGCGCCATATGGGTTTAGCGCTTGGTTCTAGCGCCAAGTCGCATGGTGGGGAAGTGGTTTTAGGGCTTAGCCCAAAGGGGCTTAGGGCTATAATGAAAATATGGTTTTTTTATGAATTTTCAAAAATTTTCAAAGGATTTTGAGGGTTTTGGTAGGGTTTAAAAAGGAGTTTTAAACCTTAGAAAAGGGGATTTATGGATGGAAGAAGGGAAATAATGGAAAAATAGAGGAAATTTGTGGGAAAAAAGGGGATGAAATGGAGGTTAATCTCAAGTGAAAGTAGGGGTAATATGAGGGGAAAATGGATTTTTTTTGCAAGCAGTTATTTCATCATGAAAACAACAAGTTTTCAGAATTAAGAGGGAAACAATAGTGAAGATTAATCAAAGAATAATATGTCTTCATAAGACTTCCATAACTAACAATTTTGCAATAAAACGTGTTTCTTGAAGGCTTCAAAAATGATTTAGCCACCATTTGATATGACAAATTTTATAGGTGGCTAACGTAAATATTTCGGGAGCAATTTAGGTGGGACATGGATGGGGGGTGAGATTAAAATAGGACCATCCGATCTTAGAGATCGACGACTAGGATTAAAAAATGAAAGTGACGTTGCGGAGGGCGGCAATATGGCGTAGAAAATCGGGAATTTGTTTTTCACAAAATAAAATGAGGGGTAGGTGGTATTGCCTCGAAAAAAAATGTGATTTAATACATTACTTGACACGTGTCCCTTCCAATACCGCCCATTTCACAAAATTTTCTAGCGTTAACTCTTTGGCGCAAAAATTTTGCGATATGGAGTGTCGACCTTCGGATCGGAGGCCCCGCATCCAACGACACGAAAAGAATGCGATAATGAAAGTTGCGTAGAGGAGGAATGTAGTGGGGCCCCACGATGATGTTGTTTTTTGTCGCGTAGCGAGAAAGTGTTGGTTCAAAGAAAAAGGATTGGGTTTATTTTTTTTTCCGTTAGATCTTATGATCGAGCGGCGGGGATATAAAAGGAAAATGGATCGGAGGTATATAGGCAGGTGAACAGAGGCAGACGAAAGGTGTCCGGATGGACGTTGATCAATTTATATCAATGGTCCAAATTCACTCAAGACCATAACGTTGGGAAAAGAAAAATAGAGGAAAAGTAAGGTTATGATAGGGTTTTTTAGGCCTTTTAGCACCCGATTGTGGGGATTTAGGACGCATGGAGGAAGGGGTTTTTTTAAGAGCTATAAGCCCTTGGGGGGCTAAATAACTTATAGTGCAAAAGAGTGTTTTTTGGGCTGAAAAAAAAGGTTTTTTAAAGCCAAGACAAAGTTCCGATAGGCTAAAGAGAGGACTTTTAAACCAAATGAAAGGGGAACATAAGGTTCTTTTAAGCACCTGGTTATAGCACTTGGGTTTTATGGAGAACAGGGGTTGAGTTTAAGCTCTCGGGGGCTTAATGCCTTAATAGCTGAAAAATGGGTTTTTAGGCCAAAATGAATTGTTTTTCAAGGCTTTTTTTGGCTTTTCCGTAGAAGGGGGAAAAATGGGTGTTTTAAAACTATAAAATGGATTTTCGTAGGTTTAAAGGGATTTTGGAGGCCTTTAAAGGGTAATGGAGGGTTAAAGGATGAAAATAAAGCTTTATGAAAGTGGATAAAAATGAGTGAAAGCGGGGAGTGAAATGATGGAAAGTGAAGTTTTATAAGCAATTTTCTCTTGGTGAATAGTAGGTACTTTAGGACTAACAAGTGAAACAAAGCAGTGAAGATTAATACCAAGGATAAAGGACATCATAAGACTTCATGAACTCACAATTTGGACACGAAATTGTTTCTCAAAGGCCTAAAAAAGATTTAGGCACCATTCGGTATGACAAATTTTTATAGGTGGCTAACAAAGTGGCTCCACATGGGGATGGCATCTTCTTGAAGGTGTCAAGAAATTCAGAAAATTTTCTCTCGGAAGTCGATCGTTGCCTTGCACTTTGATAATATTATTATCAGTTGCTAACAAAAATGACTTAGAACTTGATATATTAGCGAGTAAAAGTATTTCCCCAAACACCTACCTACATAACCTACTTCCTAAAAACAATTTCTTCAGAAGGTGCACTTGGAATTGCAAACCTTTTCATCAATCATTTTATTCTTTTTTTAAAACATAAAACTAGTCTAAGTATACTCTTATTTCTCCATGAGTTCGCATTAAGCAGCTTGAACTCATAAAATTTCTCTAGCTAACTATTATCTCGTCAGATTAGACTGTCTCGATAGACTTTTATTCTCTATTTTCTAAAATAGAAAATTTAAAAGCAAACTAAGCCAGGATTAAGGAGTCCGGTTTGTCGCACATCTATGGCATAAAACCAAGTTGCACATAGACTTTTATTTGCGTAAAAGTAAAACAAAATTGTGAAGGCTTAAGATTCGAAAACTAAAACATCTTTCATTATTATTCATCTCTGTTTTGAATTTGTTTGAGTTGTGTTTTATCTCTTATCTAGTTCAAGTTTTGAGCATATTGGAACCAGCTTTTTTTTCTATCTTTGGCTCAAGATTTAATCTAATTAGAGCCATTCTTATTTTGAGATTCATAGGTTTAGATATTGGATTTGTTTGAACCTTTGTTTCCTCTATCCTAATCTACCTTACCGATAAGCCAAGACTATGTTGTTTGGGCTGATCTAATTCACTAACCTATCAGCTAGAAATTGTAAAGATAATTAGTCATGATTAGGTTGTATGACTAACTAGAAGTGTGTTTTTAGGAGTGGCATTTGAGCTTGAACACTTTCGTACCTTGTCTCTATTTTTTTTGGTATGGGGATGTACCATTCTTGTTTTCATTTTCCCTCTTTTCTATTTTTTACTATTTTTTGCATTTTTTCTTTTTCTAACTTTGAAAGCAAATGATAGATATGATATTTACAATGAGGGAAAAAATAAAAAAAACTTTGAACTCGGTATAATTAAGAAAAATAATGTTTGAGCATCCTTCCATTGACAAGACTTCCAAAAAAGTTCGGCTCCATTTTCTTCCCCGCAAGAAATAAGCATTTTTACCAAAGCAGTAGAATGAATGAGATAAGGGCCTATCAATAATTTATCAAATTTTCCATGTTTGCCTTTATCTTCTCTCCCTGGAATCCCACTTTAAAACATTGTCACCAATGCTAAAATCGCTTGCTTTGGTTATTTTATCAAACAACTTCTTGATGTTTTCTTGCTTGTGTAGTACTCGTTGTAGACTTCTTCTCTAGTTTGTTGAAGATGTATAGTCCGATTGATTCTTCTTGTCATATCATTATCCTCGTACCGCAATTCTTGGATCAGCTTCATGACCGGCACTCCTAGAATGATTGGAAAAATTGCATCCGCTCCATAAACTAGTTGGTAGGGAGACATTCCAATTGTTTTCTTAAGTGTTAATATGTCAGCCCCATAGTGCATGTACTAGCTTTGAGTGCCATGATTTATTATTGTCTTCCAACAAATTTTTTGATTATATTCATCAAACTCTTGTTTGAGGATTCTCGCCAACCCATTACCTTGAGGGTAATAAGTAGTAGAATGGCCCAATGTAATCCGATATTTATGACAAAATTAAACCATATTTTTGGATCCAAATGCAGCAAAGCATTTTTCAAAGTGATAATCTTCCTAGGACAACCAAATCTAGATATGATATGATTTTCAAGGAATTTTATGATGACAAAGATTCAATGGCTTATCTAGAAGGGATGGCTTCTATCCATTTGGTAAAATAGTCTATTGCGTGTGAGGATCCATCTATGTTGGGTACATAAGGTCGGATGGATTTCCCCAATGAAGTCTAGACCCCACTGTTGAAAAGGAGCTTGAACAGTTGATTGGTTGCAGAGGTAAGGGAAGCAATTTTCTTTTTTCCTTCAAAGAGTTGGCATTTGTGATAGGAAATAATCATTTTGTGGACATCTTGAAAGATGGTGGGCCAGTAGTAACTAGCTCTAAGGATTTTTTTGCGCTTTGTCTTCCAATAGAGATGGCCTTCACATTCTGATTCATGTAATTCTTGCTTGATCTTATCTCGCATCATTCTCGTGCAAACATTTAAGCAATAATCCGCTAGCATTTTTTCCAATATAGACTTTTATCTAAAATGCAGTAATTAACAGCTTTCAACTTCAAAAAATCTTGCCTTCATTTTAGAAAAACCAGGAGGTGTATTTAAATTTAGCAAAACATATAAAATATCAACATACCAAGATGAATTCAGAAAATGATCTTCAATAGTTGGAGTTGACAACTCCTCCCGTTCATCTAAAGCATCTAACATGTTTATATCAAGAGCTTCAAAATTAGACTCAGCCCATTAATCTTGCTAGTCCTTGGCATTTTATGAGTTTAGCGTGCTTGATTTCTAAATCATATTCAAGTATTACAACAATCCACTTTCCTCTTTTTGCCATCCGGATCTTTGGTTAAAATGTCTTTTACAACCGAATTATTCACAAATGCAATTATCTAGGGGATGTAAAATGTAAACTCGAAGTCTTCCAAGGCTTTGACTAAGGCAAAGGATTATTTTTTCCATGATATTGTACTTTAGAGGTGCATCTCTTAATGCCTTACTAAAGAATTAAATTGGCTACTCTTGTCCCTTCAAGTTTTTTCTCGTAATAGGACAACAGTACCACGATGTGTTCCGATGTAAATGAAAAAAATGAAAGAATCCTTTGTAAAATCAAGACTAATGAGAACCGGTGTTTTTGTGAGTGCTTGTTTTACTAGTTCAAATGATTTGTTTGCTTCTAAGTTCCATTTAACTCCTTCTTCTCTTTTAATCATATTGGTCATATTTCTAAGGAGTTTAGCTAAATTAGGTATGAACCTTCTCAAGAAATTAATCTTCCCGATGAAAGATTGAAGTTCCTTGATGTTTCTAGGATGGTTGATTTACAATATACCATCAATCCTCTTTGGGTTTATCTTTATCCCTTCTTCCGATATGATGTGTCCAATTAGTTTTCCTTCTTGGAGACCAAACATTGTTTTCTTTGGATTTAAAGATAACCCATATTTTCTCGCACTTATCAAAGACTTTTCTCGAAGTGTTATAGGTGTTTTTCATCTGTTTTGGAAAAACTAGTGATATCATCAAGGTGAATAATGATGAATAATCCTAATTCTTTCCGATAATGAAATATCCATGGCTCTTTGAAATGTAGCACCAGCATTCATTAAACCAAAGGGAATTTTCACGTACATGAAAGTACCCCCAAGGTGTAGTAAAGGTTGTTTTGAGTTGATCATCAGATGTACTAATATCGATTGTAACTTGAGAAGCCATCTAACAAACAAATCCTTTTAGAACCAACTACCTTTTGTAAAATGTGATCCATCTTGGGTAAAGGGTAGTTTTCCTTTAATGAGGCTCGTTTAAGTTCCTAAAATCAATACAAGCCTTATTTCTCTTGTTTTCTTCCGAACCGACACAATATTAGATACCCAATATGAAAATTTAATAGGGACTATAATTCCAAAGATCATACATTTTCTTAATTTCTTTCTCAACTAGGGGTAATTGAACAGTGGTTTATTCTACGCAATTTTTTTGTCTATAAGGCTTCCGGGTTTTCTTTGAGGGGTATCTTATGCCGAACTATCTCTCGTGTCATATGATTTTAGATCTTCGTAACTTCATGTAAATACATCGTAAAATTCTCTAGACGTACTCAATATATTTCAGCTTTGATGTGAGTTGGAAATGTTTTAGATAGTTTGATCATTTTTTTGTTTTTTGTTCACCGCCTATGTTACATTCTTCTACTTTAGTTTCAATAGGTTCCAATTTTGGTTTTTTTGGAAACATCATTGAAATCAAACAATTCTTCTAATGGGACTAGTCCTTTTGGCATGCTTTGAGTGTTAGATTGCAGCATTTCTAAGTCTTATTTTTCTAAGTCCGCACTAACTTCGTTGTATGTTCAAGATTATTAGATAACAGATTTATCTCAAAGAATCTTTGGAGACTTTACTTCTTCATAAAGTATATTTTATTCAATAAGAAAATCATTTTCATAATCCGAATCGAACTTGGTATCCGAAATCCATTTCTAGACCGTAAGAAGTCTTCTATTTTTTTTTATCTCCCTCAAAAAATTGCCGTATTTTTCATTGTTTGGGATAGCTGGTCTAAATTTGACTTGGGTGGTGCATTGCTTGGTTTCATAAGGTGTTAGACAAGTTCTAGCAAAGCAAAGGCTAAACCATTGGCAAGGATATTTTGGTTTCTTGGGACAAAGATAAGTTGGAATTCATCAAATTTTTTTTAATAAGTCCATGACATCATTTCTATAGGCTCTAAGTCTCGGGGTGTTTGTCACTATATTCCCCATTCACTTGCCTAATAATCAACTCGAATCCCCCATGAACTTTTATCCTTTTGGCCCCTAATTTCTTCAATAAGTGTAGGCCTAAAAAGGAGGGCTTCGTACTTAGCTATGTTATTTGTACATTGGAAACTTAACTCCGTAGGAATGCCCTTCAACATGATTGTTTTCTCGCATTTTGTATCCATATGCCCGCTCCGGAATTATTCTTAGTGCAAGACCCATCAAAATTCATTTTCTAGAGAGGATTGTTTTCTGAATTACTAGTTTGGCTACTATCCTCTTTATCTTGTGTGCTTTTGGATTGTTCTTGAAAACCATTACTATGTTGAATTTGGTTTAGTTCCTCATGATCTTCATTATGTTGAGGATTCTTCTCTTAATTCTCAATATTGACAAAAAATGGATGACTGCTTTTGTAGCCTAGACCTCGTGATTAGTTTGTCGTGATTTTCTAATTTGGAAAAATTGTTTTGATAATTTTGTCTTATATTCCTCCTTTTCTGTATCTCGCCACTATGTTATAGTGAGGGGTGGTCACTAGGTTAGTTAATGTTTCTTGCTCATTGAATGTTTCATTATTGAAGAGAATAAATGAGTCAAGGCCCTATATGCACAGTAATAAAGAGGAGAGTTGTCCGGTCTCTCTTGGCTATTGACCATGTATTGCATGTGAGATTCCTTATAAATTCTTCTACTTTGATTAAAAAACATGGATGGTAGCATATGCCATATCCATATGCATTGTTCCTTGTAAACTTAGCTCCCCATGATCTTGATAACAACATACCATGTTTGGGGGTAACATCAGCCCACTACAATATCCATCACTAAACACTTGGCTGGGAATTTGAGCTAAGTTTACACAAAGGTCTTTGATCAAACCTAAACATTTCACTCTACCGGAGTCAAAGGAATATATATTTTTTGTATGGTCTAGTAATTTCAAGGCCTAGACTCTCCATTACCGCTTTGGGCATTAAGTTGTGAGAGGCCCCTAAGTCATGCATAGTGTTGTGTAAAATTTTGTCATGAATTTTCAAACCGACATAAAATTGAGGAACTAGCCCTTCTTGGTATCTTCCTTTAATCTTAGGACCAAATAAGAGCTCGGTTGGTCATCATTGAGGTTTACAATGTCATTATTTTCTCGCTATGTTGAAAGCTTTCCAAATTTGTGATCTATATACATCCCGGGTGACTAATTTAGTGAGGGGAACAGTAGATTTTAATCTTGGCAAATTCTCGTTCCAAACCGAAAGGCGGTTGATTTTTTTACATTGTTTGTTTCAGCCTTGTTAATCACCACTTTATCGGAAAAAATAAGCTTTCGATTTCCTCTATTTACATTGGTCAAATTTTTTTTAATAGGAGCACTAGCCGAGGTGCTAACGCTCGCTAAGGTTTGCATTTTGTTTTTTCATTAAGTTGAGTGCCTTTCTCTTTGTTTTGATTAGAATTTACGACCACTCGTTTTGTCATTTTTTTTTAATGTTCTTGGGTTTGTCGATCACGGCTATTCTTTGTAGAATTGTCGGAGGTTTTGTTGTTGGGAGCTTCCCGATTCTTTTTACTCCTAACGTCATATTCTTTTGGGGGTCTCTATGATGACATTTTCTAGCTCTTGATAATAATTTTCATCCTCTCGTTCTTTTTATCATCATAGGGTGTGTATAGAACTTGTTTTCTATTAATAGGAATATCAAAGTGGTCACTACCTACTCCCAACATATTTATGTCATCTTCCTCTGTTTGTTCAATTGTTTCTTCCACTTCACTTACATAGTTTTCTTGGAAAGGAGGTCTAATCTCGTTGATCATCCTCTCTTTGTCTATTTTGAGGTTGATTTCTCCTAAAGTTCTAATTTTGATTTTGAGATTGATTTTGATTTCTGTTTTGGGGAGCCGATTGATTTTCTCTAGCTTGTGCTCTCTCAAGTATGCTCATTTTCTTCATCATTTCCTCCGTCATTATTTCCATTTTAGAGCTAGATGTGGAGGGTGCAGATTCTTCTCTAAATGATACTTTCTTTTCATTCATCATCCTAGCTCTTTTCTCAATCGGATTTACTTCCACAGCCTAGAGCTCCCTTCGCATATCTTCCAAAGTCAAGGGGTCTCTTTCTCTTAGTTTATAGGCCATTTCAGGATCAAATCCTTTAGGAAATTTGGCCAAGGCCGAACCTTGTAGAGGTTTCAAGTCTCGGGGCAAGTGCATTATAAACACTATTGAATCTAGTGCAATAATTTTTGAACACTTTCCCCCAGTTGTTTCTTTTGAGGTTGTTGTAGTCCCGAAAGTATTTGGAGAGGATTTTTTTCTAACTTCCCATTTGTTTAGAAATAACTCGGTGGAGAGCTTGGAGATCATTAATACTATTAGGGGTTAAGCTTTTGAACCATTTTTCTTGCTTCTCCCCCTAGACTTTAACCAAACAATCTAAGTTTAACCGTATCATCATCTATCTCATTTCTATCAAAATAGTTATTCATCTTGTCTACATGTTGTGAAGCGTAGTAGTACCACCGGTATCATATAATGGTATCTTGGACCGATAGTCCCTGTGCGTATTGACTAGAGGTAAAGGAAGGACTAGGGGAGCATACCATGTTGCCATGATAGGAGGTCGTGGAAAAAGTGGGGGGGGTTTATAGGTGGGGGGATGTAAGATAGGAAGGGGTTGATGGAATGGTGTAGTTTGAACAAAGTGAGTGTATAGATAACTGAAGTGGATGGACCAAAGAAGAGATTTTTGAGCAGATCTAGGATGAGAGAAACCAAAATTATGAAGGAAATGAAAATCAGTGGGGTAGTTTCTCTACTACCAGGATGTTCACCTCTTTCTTGGGATGAAGTTGGAGACTCAAAATATATCCGATCCGTATCATCAAGTGACCTAGTTCGAATGGGTTTCTTAAGTCAACTTGTGAATCTTGTAGAGTCGTAAGGTTTTCGAAACGGAAATTAGATCTTTGGACCTGTCCGACAACAGCTGAAGCTTGAGCCTTAGGAGACTTCCTAAGTATTCTTTCTAGATTATCAACTATCTCAAGAGGGCTTGGGTCGGGATATGCTCTAGTATGAACTCTTCTAGAAGCCACTATGCTATGTTTTTTAGACCTAATAATAAGAAAAGTTTAACCAAATATGACAATCTTTAGTAGGCTAACCGATATTTAGCAAGGAAACTTTAATCCTCAAATTTTTTCTTAACCGAGTTTGTATGATGTTATGATAGTAATGGGTTTCCCAATGGAGTATTTAGGTCTATTTAGGATTGTGGAGTCGCTAGGTGGAAATTTTTAGCTTTAGAAGCTAAAATGTTTTATGGTCCACCACCATTAACAGAGTTTGAATACCAATCTGAAATATTTTTTGGGTTTTATGAGTCTTTTCAGTCCTATAGGTTATGAGAGTGTCCTAAATCTATTTCAACACTTAGCTATGGTGATGAGACAAACAAATTTTACTCTTATGGCTTAGCTAGCTGATTCCTTCAAGGTTTGATAAGGCTCTATGAGAATCCTAAGGGTTACTTAGTTTGTCACCGATTCAAATAAGTCTTATCATGATTACCAACATGCTTGGTAGTGCTTGAAGAGAGCTACTTATACCGCACCGAATACCGAGTGTTTTGTTCTAAGGATTTTACTTAGATAG
Organism: Pinus albicaulis; assembly: GCA_034641835.2. Lineage (NCBI taxonomy): Eukaryota > Viridiplantae > Streptophyta > Pinopsida > Pinales > Pinaceae > Pinus > Pinus albicaulis. The sequence continues at coordinate 155,098 of MU968322.1, read as the reverse complement.
TCCCCAAATGGAGTTTGCCATTATGGAGTTGCCATTATGTTTGGGGTTCCCGTGTTTTGGAAAAATTGGCAAATCCAAAAGACAAGACAACATCAAACCACTTTGGGATTCTGGGATCTATCCCTCCTAAATCTAGAGAGGGATCTCTCTATAAGTGTGTTTAAAGATGTGCTCTTTAAGGCTTGAAATGTGATCTTAGGCTAGTTATTAAGAACAAGGGTTTTTTGTCTCTGCTTTGGTTGGTTGGGCATGATCTTTAAGTGGATGGAATATCACAAAATGAAAGAGTTTCAAAGGTTGAAGATGAAAGTATATTGAGAAGTGTTCAGTAGATAGGATTAGTGTGAAGTAGATTTAACCCATTGGGCAATGGAGTCACAAAAGGGTTTAATTGTACAAAAATTTCAAAAGTGGTCCAAGGGGCAAGTAATCTATATCAAAAGATCCTTTAGATTAAGTGATGGAGTGGAACATTAAAAGTGTTGTGAAAGTGGAAAAATCCAATAATTTCAACAAGGATTTATCAACTTTCCATACAAGAAAAGCCTTTTTAAGCAACTATTTGAAACCAACCAAAGGACAGGGGCTAACCATATACTTCTTTGGACAAGCTTGTATTAAAGCTAACTTATCGTACAACAATCGAGTAATATCACTAGAATACTTTCGTAAGGGATGAAAACAGATAAGAAAACAAAGTTCACTTTAAGATCGTGTCGTATGTATTACAATCATGGTCTCGCTTTTTAGCATACTCTTAGGGAAAAATTTCAAACAACCTTTGGAGAAAGAACTAGAAGACATGGCAAACCATAAAATTTCCTAGTTTAACTCTACTTAGCATGTAATGAAAATATCATTCAAGAACTTCCTTCAAGTTTTTCACATCAAGACATGGACTAACCAAAATTCCTTGATAATGTTTACACTTAATTTAAGTCATTCCCAAATATTACAATTAGCGTAAAACATATAGATAAATCTTATCAAAGGGAGAGTAGGGTACTTTTAACAAGAAATCCTAGCTCTATGCTTGCCACTCTTTATTAGAGAAAAGTGAACAAAATGGCATACATGAAAGGAAAAATAATAAAAATAAGAGGTACTTCACCAATGATATAGACCAGGATCCCAAAATCAGCTTTGTATATTGATTGTCAATCTAGTTACAAACTACATGTCCAATGTTTCATCACAACTTCAAATATCTCTTCTTAGCCTATCTTCTTCAATAACTTAACAGAGCTTTAGAGCTTCGTAACTTATTTACATTCAATAATGATTCGATACAACAACTATTACATCAAATTCAAACAACCAACCACATCTCATCTTCTTCGAAGTATTTATAGAAGAAAGAGGAGGTGTAATGAAAGGAAGAATAATTTGTCAATTAATACAAGTTTTAATGCTTCTCCATCTTTGAGGGGTTCAATAGAGAAGTTTTCTCGATATTTTCTCTCGTATTAATTGGTTTTAATTAAGTATTTAAGCTACTCAACAGATTTTTTTTGACTTTAAAACTCTTTAGGTAGGCCGGAAATAACTCGTCGTCTTTAAAACAAAAATATCACCGACTAGGCAATAACTATGCCTTCTTTTGACTTATTGAAGCTACAGTAGCACTTTTGGTAGTCGAAGAATATGAATGGTCTCTCGATGTGGCAATGGAGACCTCTTTTACTAATATTTTCCTATGTTTACCTTTAAACACTTCTAATTTTCTTTTGGTCTCGTGTTTAGGCTTAATTAGCTTTGATCTTCGTCTTTGAGTCTTCATTCTTTGAAATTGTATTAATATCTTTAACCTATGGATTAAAAACCCCCGATCTTCGTGCTCTTGCCTCAATCCCTTTATCGTTAATTTCTTCACACTTATACACTTTTTTGTTCTCGTCTTCACCGGCACAAATAGTTTATGTAGTTGGAGGGTTTCTATTAAATGGATCGATAATCATGATCTATCGACCGATATTGTGGAATTGAAAACTCCTTGGATCCCTTATCGTACCGAAGGTTTGGAATCGTCATTCCCGGCCTTCACGTTATCTTTATAATTGTGGGAAAACTCCATAGAACCCGCACAAAACAAACAAAAATTATATAAATCCCGCAAAGATAGGCTTAAAACTCGCTTTGGAGGTTTGGGCGCGAAGGCGAACAGAGTCGTTGGATTAGGAAAATCAATGCTCGAGATTACTCCGTGAAATATTTCGGGAGCAAGTTAGGTGGGACATGGATGTGGGTGAGATTAAAAACAGACCATCCGATCTCGCAGATCGTCGACTAGGATTAAAAAACAAAAGTGATGTTGCAGAGGGTAGTGGTATGGTGGAAAACCAGGAATGGTTTTCGCAAAATAAAATGAGGTGTAGGCAGTATTTCCTAAAAAAATGTGATTCCATACATTACTTGACACATGTCCCTCCCAATACTGTCCATTTCGCAAAAAAAATTTAGCGTTAACTCTTGGGCGCAAAATTTTGTGATATGGGGTGTCAACCATCGGATCGAAGGCTCTAGATCCAACGTACGTAAAGAATGTGATAATGAAAGGTGTGCAGAGGAGGAATGTAGTGGAGCCCCACAATGACGTTGTTTTTGTCGTGTAGCAGAAAGTGTTGGTTCAAAGCACAAGGATCGAGTTTATTTTCGTCTCGTTAGATCTTATGATCGAGCAAATGGGGATATAAAAGGAAAATGGATGGGAGGTATATAGGTGGGTGAATTGGTAGACTCGAAGGTGGCCGGATGGCCATTGATCAATTTATATCAACTGTCGAGATTCACTCAAGACCATAACATTGGGAAAAGAAAAAATAGAGGAAAAGTAAGGTTATGACGGGGTTTTTAGGCCTTTTAGCGCCCGATTACAAGGCTTTAGGACGCATGGAGGAAGGGGTTTTTTTTAAAATCCATAAGCCCTTGGGGGGCTAAATAACTTATAGTGCAAAAAGTGTGTTTTTTTAGGCCGAAAACAAAGGTTTTTTAAAGCCAAGACAGTAGTTCCGATAGGCTAAAGAGAGGATTTTTAAACCAAATGAAAGGGGGGACATAAGGTTCTTTTAAGCGCCCGGTTATAGAACTTGGGTTTTATGGAGAACAGGGGGCTGCGTTTAAGCTCTCGTGGGGCTTAATGCCTTAATAGCTGAAAAAATGGGTTTTTTAGGCCAAAATGAAGGTTTTTTCAAGGCTTTTTTGGCTTTCCGTAGAAGGGGGAAAAAAGGGGGTGTTTTAAACCCTATAAAAGGGATTTTCGAAGTTTAAAGGGATTTTGCAGTGCCTTTAAAGAGAAATGGAGGGTTAAAGGATGAAAAGAAAGCTTTATGAAAGTGGATAAAAATGAGTGAAAGGGGGGAGTGAAATGATGGAAAGTGGAGTTTTATAAGCATTTTTTTTCTTGGTGAATAGCAGTAATTTAGGACTAACAAGGGAAACAACAAAGGAAGATTAATATCAAGGATAAAGGACATCATAAGACTTCAAGAACTCACAATTTGGACATGAAATTGTTTCTTGAAGGCCTAAAAATGTTTTAGCCACCATTTGGTATGACAAATTTTTATAGGTGCCTAACAACCTTAACCTTAACATTAACCTTAACCTGACCTTAACCTTAACTTTATTTTTATCTAAACCTTAACCTAACCCTAACCTTAACCCCAAAAGTAACCTTAACCTTAACCTTAACATGAACTTTTACACTAACCTTACCCTTAACCTTAACCTTTCCTATAATCTAACCTTAACCTTGACCTTAACCTTAACCCTAACCTTAACTCCCGACTAAACCCTTAAGATTAGGGTAAAGTTAAAGTTAAGGTTAAGGTTACATTAGGTTAAGGTTAAGGTTAAATTAGGTTAAGGTTAAGGTTAAGGTTAGGTTAAGGGTAATTCAAGGTTAAGGGTGTTGATCATATCAGCTCCCCCATTAAAATTTTTGACCAGCAGTCCCGCTTTGAACCTTTCAAATTTCCTATCGTGGCCTAAGAAATTCGTTTTCTACCTACCGCTACCTTTCCCACCCCCTAAAAATGCATTATAAAAAGCCATGAATTCATGTCCGAAAAATATGAAAGGTCCAACCCTTTTGATCTTAGCCTCCTATAGCCTAATATCCACATGACCCGTGCGCAAGACCGTGTGCTGCCTCAATAGGCACCTATGAAATTGCATATCGGGCGCCTTTTGAACCATATATCTACACAGTATCGAATGGCGTTTTTTCCATCCATGTCGTGCCCATAGCCCACCTATCTACCGTCGATTAAACTATGAAATCAACGGTCCGCAACCTATCCGTCCCGGTGGTCCCCACGCCCACTCCCATCGCACAACCGGGTGGTATCCATCGCACCGCCTTTCGGAGGTGGGCGTATTTCTCAAATCACGCCGATTCCATATAGCGTGCGCCACGCGTCCCAACGTACGGCTCCAAAATCGCCGCCCATCGCGCATTATTGTTTGGTCAAAGTCATGCAACGATATTCATCACGCTCATCCAATCCGGGGGTCTTCATCCGATGGTGTTCGCTTCTCATAGCCGCGTGGAGTTTAATCCAAGTACAAGCGCCCCGGGCCCGCAGCCGATCGCCCTCCCCGTGCAGCTTTCAACCATTGATCTCGTTTGGAGATCCCGTGGCCCGTATCATTTGAATAACCAATCGTTGACCCAGCCTTCCTCCATGTCACCCATACCACACATTTATCAAAATTTTTCCTTTGCCATGCATATATTCCATCCATATGTCATGTTTTAATGTTTTTTCGTTAAAAACCTCCGCCCGCCTGTCTCGCTCTTGTTCCACCGCATTCTTCTCGCCACCATATGTCGTTTCACCATTTCGCCATGTCCGTACGGCCATTTTCATTGACCCCGCCATGCTCATCATCTTCTAGCCTAGTTTTCTTTAACAAGTTTGTGGGTTTTGTAGTATTACAGTTGACAGGGAAGTTGTCATTATTAACAACTCTCCATTACGTAAGCCGAGACCGCGTCAAAGGATAATTTTTTCGATGGAAAAATTTATGAAGAAAGCTTGGGAGGCTATTGCGACATGACCGCTATTTAAGAAGCGTGAGGTTAAAATCTATCAAACCCTCGAGAGTTATTCAAAGCATAGATTTTTGCAGTATAAAGACATAAATGTAGCGGCAAAGAGTATCACCGGATGATCAAGAAATTCAACGTTCAACATTAAAAAATCTTACGCTCTAATTCAAGATTTGAAGGAAAAGAGTACAATGCACAAGTAACAATACCCTCTAGGTTTTATTGTGATAGAATTATCTTTCAAGAAAGGACATAATTTTGGTGTGATTTTACTTTTTGCCATGTTCCCCGAAGAGATTTTCACCCAAAGACATTTATTTCAAAAAAGCCGTAGACAGAGTACATACAAGACAACATAATCATTCAGAGAAGATGGGCGTGAATTTTTTCTGCTATTTTGTTTTAATGAAACAATTAAATGTTCACCACCTACCTCTTGTACTAAGGTTTTTCTCGTTTCTCCTATAAAATCCCAGGAGAACGAATTATTTAGGGTTCCGCATTTTATCGTAAAAATTATGCAAGAAAAGGCTTTCTGTAGACATTTTGTGAAGCTCTTGAATGGAGGCTCGTGAGCCCATAGGGTCTCAGTGAGGAGGAGTTCTATCTATTAAAGAGGATTCTCGTCTTTGGTATTTCACAAAGCTGTGTAACCTTTTCTCTTATGTGTTATATTAATGGATCATTTTCATTTCATCCATCTTTCCCGTATCATGTTTTTGGAATGCGAGTGGCTCATTGATTTTTGGTATGGATTCATCCTAGTTGATGCCCATGCTTGGATCAATCGAGCACTTTAAATATGGCTTATGCATGATATTCTATTTCATTATTCATCTAAACCATATTTCTGCTATATTAGTTTCTTTGGGAGGGTGTTTTTTAAAACGCCATTGTTGTGTATGGATTCTTAGATTGGTAAGCCCATGCATGGCTATGTTGTGTATCTCGGATATTAGCCCAATGATAACTAGTATCTTCTCGATATTTCCTTCTGCAGCCTCGCCTCTTCGAAAATTGATTTCTGTGACATATTACTTGAATTGGCCCTCTTTGCGTAGAAACTCGTCTCGTAATTGTCTCGATGCTTTTGTATTAGAGTTTTACACTCTACCTCTACAATATCTCTTTGCCGTATCAACTTTCCGAGAAGTTTGGTCCCATTAAAATCAATTTCCTTGTTTTACAAGAGATAGCATGAGATCCTTTGGTTGACACCCAAGTTATATTATATGCTCCTTGCTATGATAAGATGTCCTAGGCACTCGGTCTATCACAACTCTAGGCTATCTCTAGGAGTGACAACATCGCCGACAACATCTTTCTCGACGCTGTTGCCATGGAACAAAGTTAAGAAAATCGTAATCCCTGGGCCTCGACAAAATCATATTCACTCTCTAAGTAGGTGAGCATAGAGAGTTGAGAGTTGTAGACCCCTCACCTTGGCGACTCCACATTTGGTTATTTGATAAATCTATCTGCATTCCTATCTCCTCGTAAGCCACACCTAAGGTTAGATACGTCTAAGTCAAAGACACCTTCAGTTGTCCGACCCCGAAAAAGATCATACATAGAAGAAATTGGAGGGAAAGAAAATCAGCTCGCTCCGAGATCCCCCGAATTTTCTATAGAATACTTTCCATCCTCTTCTTCTCAAGAAGCTCAAGTGCCGCATCCCGACTCCACCGTGGGAGATACCGATTATTACTATTCAGTATAGCCCACCCCGAGGAGGTATCGTAAAGAAATATATTTTTTCACCCTAATCCCGAGGTTGAAGAGGTCAAGGAAGTAACCGAAGTATCTACACGTTAATGTACCTTTTTTTCCCCTCAACTCCTCAAGCTACATTTGAATATATCCCTATTATTATTCATACTCCACTTCCACCTCCTCCTCCTCCATTTACTCATCAAACTCGTTGCACAACCCCCCACCTCCTCCAATGGCTAATGTTCCAACTTTTCTTGTTAAATAAATATGCTCCCCTCGGCATTACCTCAAGTGTTAAATGATATGCCACAATATTATCTAAAGACATTGCCCGCATTCAATGGGGAAAATGAGATTGATGCTCAAAAACATCTTGAGACCTTATTCTCTTTCACGTAAAAACTTTAATGTGGAACATTTATATGTGGTCTTAAGACTCGTTTAATCTCTCGGATGGTGAAGCTCGAAAATGGTTTAAGATACTAGCAAACCGTTCTGTTACTACTTGGGATAATATGGAAGATACTTTCCTCGTAAAATAGGGAGAGAATAAATATCATGGGAATTGTCTCATTGAATTCAATACACTAAAGAAAATACATAACGAAGGGGTATTAGAATTTATCAAGAGATTTAATAAATTGTATCTAAGTCTTCCCGCCGATATGAAGCCTCATCAAACCGTCGCTAAAGTTGTCTTCATAGCAGCCTTTGACTTAGAATTTGGTTTCTCTTTAAGAGAAAGAAAGCTCGCTACTCCGGATGATGCTCGTTAGATGCACTAGAGTTGGAAGCAAACTTTTCCTCCACTAGTAAATCAAAGGGAAAAATCTAAACAAGATACTAGAAGGAGGGGAAAAGAGGAGGTATCTACTTCTAATCGTGACGTGAGACTCGTATTGTAATGGAATAAATGAGAAAAAATGATTAAAAAAATTGGTTGAGTTTGAATTGGAGGCCAAGAATTCAGCCTCCAAGAATTTCTACCATGCTCCAAATAGAGGATACAATCCTCAGCATAGGAAACCACCCCCCCGCAAATATTGCGGAGGGAGCTAAAAGAACAAAAAAGACCAAGTACCACATCCATTGTACTTGGAAGGTCCGAAAGATGATCCTACCGAAGCCACCGCCTATGGACCGGAAAGATGCAAATATTGCTTTATCGGATAGTGACGGAGAAGAATGCCCTCTCGCAGGGAAATGATGAAGATTAGTACTAATTACAAGAAGAAGAAAAGGCCGGAGACACATAAGATGCCGAAATCGATCATTATTGTAAACAATTTAATGATTTCATGCAAGCACAATTCAATAGAAGGTATGATCTCAAATCCTCTAGGAAGAGGACTCATACTCAAGATCATGAAGAAGAGCCTCCCTAGAAGGAAGCGCCCGCTCGTAAGGAGTCAACAATGCAGAAATTCATAGACAAAGGTAAGGATCCTCTAAACAAACCTTTACAGCCTTATGTGCAAATTCCTTCTTCTTCAAAAGTAGTCACTCTCCCTAATGTCAAATCCGTGCCTAAAGAAGTCAAGCCCCCGTTAGGGTCCCGTGATTTGGCCGATTGGCTAGCCAAATGACGATGTAACATCAAACCAAGCTTTGGAGCCCAAGGACCTAGCCTTCCCGGACTCGTGAGAGGGCTCTCTCTATAAGTGCAAAAAATGTCGGTGTGTTTACTTGCGATGTTCCGATATTAGGCTAGTTATGAAGTGTGTTTTTTGGTTTTTTTTAGTTTTTAAGTTTGTGAGGGATGAAACCGATCAAATACATAAACTGGACAACAAGATGTAGATAAATTGGGCTATGGGGTCAAACAGTGTCAAGGAAGCTATGAAGTGATGATGTAAAGCCGCCGTAGGGGCCGATTTGATTCACAATAGAAGGGATCTCTCGGGCAAAAATGGATTAAATGAACAATAAGTTGGTGAAAGACAAGGGATTTCAAGTGCAAACTATTTAATAGCAGACATAAACATGTAATAGCAAGCCATTAATCATGCTAGGAATAACTATAAGCTAATCAATACATAGAAATCAAACATTCCAGCCCATACATAGAGGTATAAGACCCTCTAACTTCGGGGAAATGGCTATCGACTTTGGGGAAAACACATGAGACAAACTAACAACTCATAAACTATGCCGAACGCCTAAACATAGTCTCTAAGTCATTGGGCACTTGGACAAATAAGTTTTCATAGTTTTAGGCAAAGGGCTAGATCTGGGACTAGGCCTCCTTGGTTCAACAAGATGATCAACAAATCACTCAAAGAGAAAGTTTTTATGGACGTAACTATGGGCAGCCTTTGTAGGTAGGTAGGGCAAACCATACATCCTACTTAACATACATAGAACCGATGAATAAAACTTAGCAACAATACCCTAGGTTACTAAAGAGCAAAGCCTAAGAATTCTTTAGCATAACTAAGGGAGAAGAAAACATCAAGCTATGAAGATTCAGTGGATTTTGAGGTGCCTCCATGGGCATATCTCAAAATCAATCTTTACTGATCTATAGCAGCAAGAAATATGAATTATGAGTGAAAACTAGAAGACAAAACGCATTAAGAAGCACTATACCATTCTACCATGTCAAGGAATCCATCAACAAGCCTTCACCATTCCTCAAAAGCATCCAAGAGGCAAATTCAAAAATCATAACTCAAGTGTATTCTTCAAAGCTCATATGACCAATGCATTAATTCTTCTCTCAAGTTCAGCCCTCGATTTACAATGAGAACCATGGGATAAATAGGCTTGAGGGAGGAAAACCTCATGGAGCAACTAGCTATCCCATTGGCCAAGTCAAAATATCTAAACTTGTCCTCGAGGCTTTGCAAAGCCCAAGGCACAAAATATCCCATAAAATATCTAAAAAACTCGCTAAAAACGGAAATTATATTGACTTTACATGATTTTCCCATGATAAAAAATAGCTTAACGCACATTTGGGGAAAAGCAGCATTTTTGGAGTTCAAAAATTACAAAAATACTTCATATTTATGCCCGAAAAAGGTCCCCCTGACTTGTCTGGATGAAAATGGAAGCCTTCCCGATGTCAAAATGAGGCTCATGATGGCTCGTTGGAAATCTCTCCGTGTCCGCTTTCCGGCGCAAGTGGAATCACCTCAATCTGATCTCTCGAAAGTCCCTCAAAACCGTACTCGTGCGCAAAAAACCCCGTAAAAATAGCAGTCGCCGATATGGCGGGCGTAATGTGCAAAATGAGGTCGTTTTTCGCCAATTTGAGGGGGCGAATGATCTTCAAATGCCCCGAAAATCGCTCGGAGACCTGCTCATGGAATTATGGCATCCATCGGTATCATCCTCCTCCCTTGACAAATCCTCGAACCGAAACGGCGCAATTATGAGTTTTTGACTAAAAAACCCAAAAAATGCCGAAAAACAAAAAGTTGCCGAAATAGGCCCAAAATTGGCATGCATGACCCTCAAGGGTCCATAGCAACATGCTCCGAATCTGATGCCAAAATATCAAGGGCTGATATGTCTTTCTTCTCTTTCCATGTCGGGCGCTCCTTAAAACTCGCCGTTCTTGATCATCATCCTTATGCCGTTGCTCAAACCGCCGAGCCGTCGTCGCTCAAAGCACTATCCTCCTCTCGGTTCCCCGCTTCGCCGATCTTCACCACTCGTCATGTTGCTCCTCGTTGTCTTGCTTTGGAGGCATTTTGACCTAACTATGCTTTGGAAGAAACCAATCGCCTTTTTATGAACAATGCCCCGCTCGGATTGAAAATGGCCACTATACTCGTTTGGACAGATATGGACACCGTGGATTTGAATAAGATGCAACAATGTTTCTTTGAATAAGTCACCTCTCGTACTTCTTAAAAACAAATCCTTCAACTCTGTATGCACTTCACCATGCAAACTTTTAACAATGGTACCATGTGTAAAAGATGGGATAACCGCTTTGTAGATTCCCTCGTGTATCGTTTTTGAACAATCACCCCTCTTGTGATTTGGTTAGGCCAACCTACACTCGGTAATTGTGTTTTCAAAACAAAACTCAAATATTAAAACCCCCCGCTCTTCGTGTCATTCACCTTAAAAATACCTCTCGTCAACGTATTTCTATAAAAGATAACATACAAATGGAAAAGAAAAGAGACTCTTTGGTTAGGTGAAATATCACTCACCGTGTTTAAGAAAACACCTTTCACTTGTGAATTTTGAGAAATCAATCACCACCTTTGTACCTCCGGGCTTCAATGTTAAACTCGATCATCAACAATGCCGCCTTCTAGAAAATGGCCCTATTCACCTTCGAAAAATCCTCGTTAACAAATCTTCAACATGATACAAAATGGTTTTTGTAAAGGCAGACCCAAGTTAGATGTAAAATCAATGTACAAAGTGGTTTAAGAAACACACTCTCTCGCTTGTGAGCTTAAAAAAGTCCACCAACACCTCTATACCCCCGCCTCCAATGTTTAAAGTTTCAACCATCAACAACTCGCCCTTTAGAACGTGGCTCGCACCTTTGGAAAAACTCTGTTCAACAATCTTTAGAATGATACAATGTAGTGCAATGAAAAAAGCGTACTTAGTTTAGGTGTAAAATCAATGCATAGCGCTTTGGGAAGACCAACTCTTTACTTGTGAATCTCAAAGGTCAACACTACACTCGTACCTCTGTCTTAATATTAAATGCAATTACCAAGAACTCGCCCTTTAGAAAATGGCCCTTTTCATTTGTAAGGTTTTAAGAAAACAAACACCGCTTTTGTACCTCCGCCTCCAAAGTTAGAATCCCATCAATGAAATCCGCCCTTCAATGCAACATTTACTTCTTAGAGTCTCTTTGTCAATCAGTTTTTTAACATGATAATGAGGTGAAGAAAGAGGGCAAACCTAGGTTAACAATACACAAGTGCTTTATGAGGGACACTTTTCTTGTGAAGTTTTAAGAAATCACTTGTATACCTCTGCCGTCAAAGTTCAGATTTGACCACCAACAAACCTCGGCCCTCTAGAAAAATGGCCCTATCCACCCTTAGAAATTCTCTCATCAATAAACTTACAGCAGTTGAAATCTAGTGAAATAGGAGGGGCAGCTTTGTTACAAAGGAGTGCTTGTAAGATAGGCAACAAGCTCACTCGCTCTTGAAACCTCTCGCTCGTCAATAAATACAATGATTTGAAAACGATACAAACCGGTTCTCACCCACAAAACCTCGTATTTCAATCACCTCATCTCGCCGTGTAGGAAAACCGCTTTTGTTTTTAGCAAAATAGCAAGGTCCGGGATTTTCAAACAGCTTTTGTCACTTATCAACACCTTGCACACGATGGGAGTTCATAAAAATACCTCGAATTTGATGGATGCTCGCTTGAGAGGACGCAAGAAACCCCGGATAGCTTGGAAAAGTCGCGCGGCAACCTCCGGAGAAAACCCGTCGCGCAAAAGGAATGTGTCGGGTCGGCCCGTCGTGTGGTCCGGCGGCCACCCACAGCACGTCGCGCCCACCCTACAGTGCACGTCGCGCCGGCGTTGAAAACCTTTATAAAATGATGCCTCGTGCACGTCGCGCCGCTCGTTGAATGCAAATTTGTGAATTTTCACCCGGTTTTTTCTCGCTTGTTTGATGTCGTGGATGCACGGGGGTTTTAGTTTTGAATTTGACAATACTCTCCCTTAACTTCATTCCTTTATATCAATTCAAAAAAAGCCTTTAACGGTCCTCAAACTTTGGGAAATGAAATTTTGGTTTGTTTTGACCCCGTTTTGTCTTAAAACAAAGGTTCGTCATTTTAACATATAAACCCAAATATTTACTCCGACCTCGAGCGGAAACTTTGACAAACAATTCAACCAACATCACCACTTCGCTACTGTGTCTCAATAACACAGGTGATTTGTCATTTTTTCTTTGACAACTCCTTCATTTTTTTACCTATAGTGGGTTTTCGCATCTCTGTTTGTAGGTGTAGTATACGAGACTCTTTTTTTCCCCTCAAAATAAAGGTTGCGCTTTCTTCCTTTTAAACCATCCAACAGCTGATCACAAAGTCGAAAGACCTTGGAACACAAAGAATAATAACTTTTAAAGGGGAAATCTTCTTGGTGACAAAGTTTTTTTAAAAAGGTCTTGTCTCTGTAGTCCTTTTTTCCATGCAAGCTTCCGTGCTACATCTCGCCCTCCGGAATGGTAACAAGTGTGTTTGTTATAAGACATATAAACAAAGTGATAATTCATCAAAACAAATTCCTTCTGCCTAATCATAAGATCATATACCCATTTGCCTCCCCATCCGAAAAGACAAGCTTGTAAAATATGAAAACAAAGGGATTTATTGATACACAAATCCTTATTTTGTTCTCGATCGCTGTGTTAAACCCTTTTTTGTCAATAGAACCATTTCATGACTCGAACTATGTTCATTGTTTCCCTCTCTTGGTGATTGTTAGCAAGGAAGGGCTATTCATAATGCACCAAAAACATTTGAAAAGTCAGTAAACACCATTTCTCGAAGGGAGCTTCTTTGGACCTTAGGTATATGATATTGTTTTGTTGCTTGACCTTTTCCTCAAGGAGAAAGTCTTCTTTTGGTATCGGTGGCACACATATATTCAATATTGTCTCTTTCCCATCGTAGGTATAGTCTCGATGCACTAGTTCTTTGAAACAAGAGTACCAATACCTTTGCATTATCAAGCACTATCATTCATCTCGTGAAATGACCTTTCTTCCTTTTTGGCATCCTTCCACCGTTTCTTGTATCAATCGCCTGCAAAGACTCGTAGTAGTTTCGGCCCCTCTACTCATGCATGGAGGAGGCTCTTCATCGTATAAGGTGTCCTGAGACTTTTTTGACCACTAGGTTCGACATGACTCTTTTCTCGAATGTAGTGGTAAGAAATCTCTCGAAAAACATCGACCTTAGCATCTTCACTTGCAAGCATCATCGTGTGTCGCACAGAAACCCCAGCCGTAGTAATACTATTTCCCCCGTATCGTCCCTAAAGCTGATTTTAGATATTTGGCTTGTTCATCTCATGATTGATTACTTTGACAAATAGCTTTTCGTGACTATGAAGGTCGGTTGCTTTCTTGAAAAACCAAGACCTTTCTCCCGCTTGTGTAATTGCATTGGTTACCATCTCGTTCTATTTGATCTTGTGGATAGGCAGTAGTACTTATGCTTTGGAATGTTTATTGATGACAGGTCCTTCTAGAGTTCAACAATCCATATGGTTTGCAAGTTTGAAATGAGCTCTCTTATCGTGCCAAACTCCCCTTTCCTTTGAGCTTATCATATTTCCACTATATTCATGTTATGGTCAGCAATTACATTCATGAAACCCGAAGATATTGTTTCATTGTTTCAATGAAAGGCAAACCCGGACTTCGCAACCTTCCCGAGTCAACACCGGCCCCGCGCCTCTCGCTTATGTATGAAGGAGGCGCCCTAACCCTCTCGCTTGTAATTGAAGGAGGTTGTGGGCCTTGACAATTTACCATTTTTTGCCGAGACAATGGCGACCCTTTTCATCGTGATTTTCATGCCGGAAAGAGCCGTAAGGTCATGATGAGTGACTTTTTGTTTTTGCAGCTTCATCTCGTGCTCATAATACACTTAGAAGCAAACTGCTCCTCTAACCGTAAACTCAAACATTTACTCCATGAGATGAAATATATTTCGTCTTTGTAGAACCATAGAACATCGTGAAAAACCTAATAGTCGACTTTGAGATTGGATTTTTATGCAAAGGTCTGAGATCTAGGGGGGTATGAGTGGCGCGACTTAAGGTCGTTTGTCAATTTCATTTGCAAAGTAAGGGATCACTCATGGTAGGTCTGGGTCACAGATGGAGGCTTTTTTGGCTTTTTTGATGATTGCCAAAGGTGAGATGTCCTAAAACGCCACTTCCTAACATAGGGGAGACTATTGAAACAGATGTGGAATTGCTTTTTAAAGTCGATGAAGGCACCAATAAGGGCCGAGGTTAGATAGGATTGTGACAAGGAGGTTTTGGTTTTTTCAAGGGGTGGACTCGAATAGGTAGAAAGGCGAAAAAAGTTTTGGGAGGGTTTTCCTGGGATGACATATTGACATAAGGAAACCGCTTTCTAGAAAAACTCGCTTGTAGATATAGTCATCACTAACATGTAAAAAAATACCGATGGCTAACGATGGCTCCATTTGGGGAGGGCAGCTCCTCATCGTGAGGTGTCCGTAATTCAGATCTTTGGCTTATGAAGACCAATGCCTTATCCATTGGTGCAAAATTTTACCCTTCTCTTGATGTTATTTCGAAAAGTGACAAAGATGGTTAATCATCAATGATACTTCTACCTACCCCACTATCTTTCCTAACATTTTTTCTTCTCTTTGGGCGCATTTGAACTAGCAGACCCTTTTGACAATGCATATTTTTTCTTTTTGCAAAATGAACCTATCTATTTCTACTCTTATATCTCACGGGAGTTCGGATTAAGCCGATGAACTCCTTCATTTCTCTACCTAAAACTAGATCGACCGTCAAGATTAAGCAGCTTGACAGATTTCATTCTCTAATCTACAACATGAAATTCAAAAATGATCAAATCAGGATTAGGCAAATTGATTTGTCATGCATTTGCGCATAGAAGACAAGCTCGCACACAAATGTTATTCTCGCAACAAAGGAAACTAGACAAGCTGCTAAGATGTACAATGTATTTTTCATCCCTTGCTTCTCTCTTTGGTTCTCGTTTTTAGGCATGTGGAACCGTAATCTCTCCCTAATCTAAGCTCGTGATAAGTCAATCTTACACAATGTTGACTATCTTGACACTCACTAACTTATCAAGCAAATAAATTTAAACATGCTCGCCTATGATTAGGCTAGATAGCCGCACAAGACATTGAAGTACTAGTAGCGGCATTTAGACTTGCGCGCTTTCCGAAGGACTCGTTTTTTTTGGAACATGGGGCTTTACCACCGCTTTTTAAAAACCGCCTCTTTTTTCTACTTTTCAATCGTTTTTTGTATTTTCTCGCTTTTTCAATTTCTCTTCAAACAAACTACAAATGAAAAAAAGTGCTCATAAGGTCGAGTTTTAACTATCTACCTATCCTAATCTAAACCGTACACAACATACATTCATTTGGTGAACTCTTCTTTCCAATGTAACCAAACCAAGTAGATGATCAAATGGGTGATTCTCGGTTTAGTTCTTTCATGATGTAGAAGTAATGAAAAGGCCACTCCCACTTGGTTTGTTTCTCGACGTAGTGCTTAAGCTTTTTTCTCATTCTTGGCAAAGAACTTGTTCATGATAAAACCCACTACTCTTTCAGCACTTCTTAAGGAAAACAACAAATGGATCTTGGAATAATGCCCGATCTAGAGGTTTTGAGATATAGGATTCATTCAAGACTACTCTTTCAAACTTCTCAAGGAAAACAAAGAAATGGATCTTGGAATAATGCATCGATCTAGAGGTTTTGAGATATAGGATTCATTCAAGACTACTCTTTCGTACTTCTTAAGGAAAACAAAGAAATGGATCTTGGAATAATGCCCGATCTAGAGGTTTTGATATACGTGATTCATTCAAGACTACTCTTTCGTACTTCTTAAGGAAAACAAAGAAATGGATCTTGGAATAATGCCTCGATCTAGAGGTTTTGATATACATGATTCATTCAAGACTACTCTTTCTTCCACTTGGCTATATTTGGGACCCCCCTAGTAAAGCAACTCTTCTTCATGATCACCCGAATCGTTAGACTCATCATGTATTGCGAGCAGTAGTTTTCATTCCAAGCCGATGTTTTCGATTAAGTGGACCGAAAACTCGTGTGGAGGTTATTAGTTTGGTGAGCAGTGGATACACTTTGATAGTAAATTATCTTGAAAGGGTAGTGAGACAACTCTCATGTGTTTATCGGCCCTCTTTTTCTTCATCTCGCAATTTGTGACTCAATGGAACTTTGTGGTTGCAAATCTAGAGTTAAGGAAGATTCCGTGTCCAAAATGACTTCCTCAACTATTTCGAGAAAAGGCTTCTCATTTACAACATGCTCAAGAAATTCATCATCTTCCTCAAGCTCATCATCAAAGTCGAAACACCGTTGATCTCCAATTATGTGAATGTTATCTCTCGATGGACCGAAGTGAAGTAGAGAAAAGAGTCTCGAGACTCTTCACTTACTTCCAAACTTTCAAGGCTATCCTCATCGGCTGTCATATATGACCTCGTAATGCTTGCTCACTTTTCTCAAGTTTATGAAACCGAGCTTCCTCCCAAAAATCAAAAGCCGAGTGTTTCTGCATGCAGTTAGTGTCTCGTTTGGAAATCACAATCATAAACATATTGATCAAACCTTGGAGAATCATTAACAAAAGAAATGTCATCAACCATGCACATTGGACTATCGATTGCTTTTTATTCAAATTGATCTACACATCTATTTTCCGATTTATGACATGCAAGATTAACAGAGAAAGATTAGAAAAGTTGTGGTTATGTGAAGATTCAGCAGGCTTTCGTATGTTTATAAGTTGATCTATTTCCTCTTCGCTAAAAGGGAGGCATTTTCCTCTCTCCACAACAATCCTCTTTCTCTGGGAAATCCGATTTAAAGGATGAATGTCTTTTTGGGCTTCACCTATGAGAGATGATGAATCATCACTTCATGTCCTTAGAGAGATCCCGTGGGTTCTCTTTCATTTCTTGCTTGTTTTTATCTTCAACCAATTATTTGTGATGTTGAGGATAGTTATCATGTAATTCATGAGTTTTTTCTGATAGATGTTCAAAGGGGGCCAATTTGCTTTTATGAACTCAAATGACTCCCAAAGATAAAGGTAGAGATCCTACGGTGTTTTTTCTTTATCTTCTATCTTAGATTTGAATTCCTCTTCAACCCGCTTCCGCTTGATTTAGGTGAGAGTTAACTTGAGCATGGTTTTCCCGAATAATTGCTTCGAGAGATCTTTAGGATGCAAATTTTCTTTCAAAGTCCGGAATGATTTAAAGCATAAGGGTATAGATCCTAAAGGTTTTGATTCTTCTTCCATTTCAAAATCAGTGATTTCAAAATGGTCGATAGTGTCTTTAGAGCATTCCTCTAGGTTCTTTATTAGGCCTCAAACATTTTACCCGACTTGAGTCAAAGGAATACGTGTTTTTGTAGGGTTGAGTTACTTCTAGTCTTAGGTTTTTCCATGACTTCTTTAGGCATGAGGTTATGGGAGGCACCCGTAATCTAACATGGCATTATGTAATATCTTGTCCCGTATGTTCAAAGCTATATAGGAAGGAGAAACAGATCCTTCTTGATATTGACCTTCTATTTTTCGGTCGGATAAGAGCTCTGGGTTTGTTTTCGCTAGATTTAAAGTATTTGCCTTGCTCCCTATGTCAAAAAACTTTGAAAATTTGAGATCTATACCTATCTACAAGCTATTAGCTCAAGAAGGGGTATGGTAATTTTTATTTCAGAAACTTCCCTTCGAAACTAAAAGGAGTTTGTAGTTTGGGCAGATTTGTTTCAAATTTTTTCTGACATGACCTTTTCTATGCTCTTAATTTGTTGATTCGGTTTGAGACCTTGTTTGACACAAATGGCTTCGGGAGTCTTTGTGGAGGTACTAGGAGTATCCCGAGCTAAGATTTGTTTGAATAGCTTTATCTTTGTTTTGGTCAATTTTCTTAGCCATAATTTTGTTGCTATCCGTGGCTTTTTTAAGGATGGTGTCGTAGGTTTTAGCAAATGTAGTCGTGGCTACTCTTCTTGGAGTGGTCTTGGTTTTTTTCTCGCTTCTAAGGTTATACCGCCTATGAGCTTCTATAATGGCATTCCCGAAAATCTATGGCGGGATCTTCGAGATCTTCATAGTCGGTTTCGTCCCGACTTGGGGAGCATAACTCTTGCTCTTCTCCGCCGTGGGGTAAACCTCACTCTCGTTATCGTAACCTATGAGTTTCCAATGATTTTCATCAATGGGTGCGTATCCTTATTCTTTTCATCAACATAATTCTCATCGAAGGATGGTCCGATCCGCCGATCATTTTCTCTTGGTTTATTTTGAGACCGATCTTTTTCTAAAGCCTTGTTTCCGGTTTTGAGGGTTTAGTTGGTTGTCCCTAAGAGGCACTTTTTCACTCATTTTTTTCCCACATCTTTGTCATGGATTTGATCAAAGCCATCTATTCTAGGATCTAGGGAAGGAGATGAAGTGGAGACCTTATCTCTATATGGGACTTTTCCTTCTAATCTAGTCCCGGCTCTTTTTTCTCGCTAAGTTGGCTTCTGTTTTTATGGCTATTTGTTGCATTTCTCTAGGGTAGGGGGATCCTTGTCTCTCGTATGATATGTCATGTCCGGATCAAAACCCTCGGGGAATTTCACCAAGACTAAACCAAGTGGGGGTTTGAAATGAGGTGGGAGGGAGTTATACACATCGTTGAACCCTAGTGCAGCATGCCCGGACACTTTCCCCATTTTCCCGTTTTAGGTTGTTATATTCCGACGTAGATTTGAATAGGGTTCCTTCGACTTCCCACTTGTTCGTGAAGACTTGGTAGAGTTCTAGGATGTTGTGGATGCCGTTTGGAGGCAAGCTTTTAAACCACATGTTTTGGGTTCTCCACCCGGGCTTTGGGCGAATATTCTCATTCCGACGGTTTCGTCGTGTACTTCCATGTATTCAAAAGCATCGCTAATCTTACTTACATGCCGTTGAGCTGTGGTGGTGTCTTCTCCCAGGTAAAGTGTGGGATTTTTTCTTGATATTTATTTGGGAGAGGAGCCAAGGGCAATGGCAACACCAAAGGTGCGTACCGTGCCGCCATGACGGGAGCTAATGGATGATGTACAAGATGAGGACTAGTGGGATGAGCGGAGGTGGTTTGAATAGGGGTTCAAGATCGTCAAAGTTTATCTTACTATATGATTTGCTCCCGGGAAGAGTTTGTGATGACTCTAGTTCCAAAGGTGAATCTAGTAGGATAGTGCGATGTTTAGGTACGCGATCTTGCTCTCAGCGGATGGATCTACCAAAGTAGCTAGATGGTCGGGCTTTCGTAGCTTGCCACAGAATCTTTTCTTCGGGTCATCTACTATGATAGGGGGATTTGGGTCCGGATGGGATTTGGTGTTGATTCTTCGTGAAGCCGTATTTTAGATCCGCGAGTTTAGAGAGAGTGGAGTTGGTGAATGTTCCGGGATGAATGGTTTTTCTAAAGTTTTACTAAGGCGAAGGATGGTCAAAAAATAGAAGGGATGGATTAGTGGAGTCGCCAGGTGGAAATGGATTGTTTTTTGTGAAGATAGCTATGGTCCACCACCAGCAACTAATCCGAGAATGTTTTGGATTTTCTCGAATATATGTGCAGCTCTATGGTTTGTTAAAGTATTCTAGACTTGTTTCAACACTTTGCTAGGGTGATGAGAACAAAAAGAGTTTACTCTAAAAATGAGTCTAGGGACCGCTCGCTTGTTTATGGTACCTAAAGGACTAAAAAGTCTATAAGAGTTTGCCGGACTATTATGTACTCGGTGTCTTACCATCTCCCGCTATGTTAGTGAGTGATGGGAAAGGTCTATCGGAAAGTAGCCTAGAGTTTGGTGAAATAGTAAGGCTTACTAGAAGCTAGTGGAGTCGCCAGTGGAAAATCGACTTGTTTTGAGATATACTTGTATGGTCCACCACCGCGAATGTCAAAAGCCAATCAAGGAGTATTTTTTGGGGTTTTTTTAGTTTTATGTGCCTACAAGGTTTGGAAGAGTTTCCTATAATCGACTCATCATTTTGCTAAGATGGTGAAAGAGCTATTTTCTACTCTTCAAACAATCTCTAAGTTTACTAAGCTTGATTGAGACTTCAGGAGTTACTAAGTTGTACTTAGATTGCCACTAACTCGAAGGTCCCACCGTGAGTGTCACTATGTTAGTGAGCAAATGGGATAAGTCAATCGATAGTATTCTTAAAGGTTTCTAAAGATGAGGGAAACTAAGCTTTTAATCACTCGTGGTCCCACCGTGATCGCCATTATGTTAGTGAGCGGTGGGATAAGTCAATCAAACAAGATTCTTAAAAATAAGGGACTTTCTAGAGTTCTAAGGTGTCCTTAGATTGTCACTAACTCAAAGTCCCACCGTGATCGCCATTATGTTAGGGTCCCGTGATTTGGCCGATTGGCTAGCCAAATGATGATGTAACATCAAACCAAGCTTTCGAGCCCAAGGACCTAGCTCTTCGGACTCGTAGAGGGCTCTCTCTATAAGTGCAAAAAAATGCTCTGGTGTGTTTACTTGCGATGTTCGATATTAGGCTAGTTATGAAGTGTGTTTTTGGTTTTTTTAGTTTTTTAAGTTTGTGAGGGATGAAACCGATCAAATACATAAACCGGACAACAAGATGTAGATAAATTGGGCTATGGGGTCAAACAAAGGTCAAGGAAGCTATGAAGTGATGATGTAAAGCCGCTCGTAGGGCCGATTTGATTCACAATAGAAGGGATCTCCGGGAAAAATGGATTAAATGAACAATAAGTTGGTGAAAGACAAGGGATTTCAAGTGCAAACTATTTAATAGCAGTACATTAACATGTAATAGCAAGCCATTAATCATGCTAGGAATAACTATAAGCTAATCAATACATAGAAATCAAACATTCCCGACCCATACATAGAGGTATAAGACCCTCTAACTTCGGGAAATGGCTATCGTACTTTGGGGAAAACACATGAGACAAACTAACAACTCATAAACTATGCCGGAACGCCTAAACATAGTCTCTAAGTCATTGGGCACTTGGACAAATAAGTTTTCATAGTTTTAGGCAAAGGGCTAGATCGGACTAGGCCTCCTTGGTTCAACAAGATGATCAACAAATCAGCCAAAGAGAAAGTTTTTATGGGCAGCTTGTAGGTAGGTAGGGCAAACCATACATCCTACTTAACATACATAGAACCGATGAATAAAACTTAGCAACAATACCCTAGGTTACTAAAGAGCAAACTTAAGAATTCTTTAGCATAACTAAGGGAGAAGAAAACATCAAGCTATGAAGATTCAGTGGATTTTGAGGTGCCTCCATGGGCATATCTCAAAAATCAATCTTTACTCGATCTATAGCAGCAAGAAATATGAATTATGAGTGAAAACTAGAAGACAAAAACACATTAAGAAGCACTATACCATTCTACCATGTCAAGGAATCCATCAACAAGCCTTCACCATTCCTCAAAAAGCATCCAAGAGGCGTACTCCAAAAATCATAACTCAAGTGTATTCTTCAAAGCTCATATGACCAATGCATTAATTCTTCTCTCAAGTTCAGCTCGATTTACAATGAGAACCATGGGATAAATAGGCTTGAGGGAGGAAAACCTCATGGAGCAACTAGCTATCCCATCGCCAAGTCAAAATATCTAAACTTGTCCTCGAGGCTTTGCAAAGCCCAAGGCACAAAATATCCCATAAAATATCTAAAAAACTGCTAAAAAATGGAAATTATATTGACTTTACATGATTTTCCCATGATAAAAATAGCTTAACGCACATTTGGGAAAAGCAGATTTTTGGAGTTCAAAAAATTACAAAAAATACTTCATATTTATGCCCGAAAAAAGGTCCCCTGACTTGCTGGATGCAAATGGAAGCCTTCCCGATGTCGAAATGAGGCTCATGATGGCTCGTTGGAAAGCTCTCTGTAGTCCGCTTTCCGGCGCAAGTGGAATCACCTCAATCTGATCTCTGAAAGTCCCTCAAAACTGTACCTGTGCGCAAAACCCGGAAAAATAGCAGGTCGCTCGATATGGCGTGTGAATGTGCAAAATGAGGTCTAAGTTTCGCCAATTTGAGGGGGAAAATGATCTTCAAATGCTCTCCGAAAATCGCTGAGACCTGCTCATGGAATTATGGCATCCATCGGCATCATCCTCCTCCCTTGACAAATCCTCGAACTGAAACGGTAATTATGAGTTTTTGACTAAAAACCCAAAAAAATGCCGAAAAACAAAAAGTTGCCGAAATAGGCCCAAAATTGGCATGCATGACCCTCAAGGGTCCATAGCAACATGCTCCGAATCTGATGCCAAAATATCAAGGGCTGATATGTCTTTCTTCGCTTTCCATGTCGGGCGCTCCTTAAAATCGCTATTCTTGATCGTCATCCTTATGTCGTTGCTCAACCGCCGTAGCCGCCGTCTGCTCAAGCACTATCCTCCTCTGTTCCCTCGCTTCCCGCTGATCTTCACCACCGTCATGTTGCTCCCGTTGTCTTTCTTTGGAGGCATTTTGACCTAACTATGCTTTGGAAGAAACCAACTCGCCTTTTATGAACAATGCCCCGCCGGATTGAAAATGGCCACTATACCGTTTGGACAGATATGGACACCGTGGATTTGAATAAGATGCAACAATGTTTCTTTGAATAAGTCACCTCCGTACTTCTTAAAAAGCAAATTCTTCAACTCTCGTATGCACTTCAGCCCATGCAAACTTTTAACAATGGTACCATGTGTAAAAGATGGGATAACTCGCTTTGTAGATTCCCCGTGTACCGTTTTGAACAATCACCCCTCTTGTGATTTGGTTAGGCCAACCTACACCGGTAATTGTGTTTTCAAAACAAAAACTCAAATATTAAAACCCTCTGCTCAGAGTCATTCACCTTAAAAATACCTCTGTCACCGCATTTCTATAAAAGATAACATACAAGAAAAGAAAAGAGACTCTTTGGTTAGGTGAAATATCACTCACCGTGTTTAAGAAAACACCTTTCACTTGTGAATTTTGAGAAATCAATCACCACCTTTGTACCTCCGGCTTCAATGTTAAACTCGATCATCAACAATGCCGCCTTCTAGAAAATGGCCCTATTCACCTTCGTAAAATCCCCCTGCTAACAAATCTTCAACATGATACAAAATGGTTTTTTGTAAAGGCAGCACCCAAGTTAGATGTAAAATCAATGTACAGAGTGGTTTAAGAAACACACTCGCCGTTGTGAGCTTAAAAAGGTCCACCAACACCTCTATACTCCCCCGCCTCCAATGTTTAAAGTTTCAACCATCAACAACTCGCCCTTTAGAACGTGGCTCGCACCTTTGGAAAAAACTCGTTCAACAATCTTTAGAATGATACAATGTAGTGCAATGAAAAAGCAGACTTAGTTTAGGTGTAAAATCAATGCATAGCGCTTTGGGAAGACCAGCTCTTTACTTGTGAATCTCAAAGGTCAACACTACACCCGTACCTCGTCTTAATATTAAATGCAATTACCAAGAACTCGCTCTTTAGAAAATGGCCCTTTTCATTTGTAAGGTTTTAAGAAAACAAACACGTTTTTGTACCTCCGCCTCCAAAGTTAGAATCCCATCAATGAAATCGCCCTTCAATGCAACATTTACTTCTTAGAGTCTCTTTGTCAATCGCTTTTTAACATGATAATGAGGTGAAGAAAGAGGGCAAACCTAGGTTAACAATACACAAGTTGCTTTATGAGGGACACTTTTTCTTGTGAAGTTTTAAGAAATCACTTGTATACCTCTCGCCTTCAAAGTTCGCATTTTACCACCAACAAACCCGGCCCTCTAGAAAAATGGCCCTATCCACCCTTAGAAATTCTCTCGTCAATAAACTTACAAAGCGAGTGAAATCTAGTGAAATAGGAGGTGCAAGCTTTGTTACAAAGGAGTGCTTGTAAGATAGGCAACAATCACCTCGCTCTTGAAACCTCTCGCCGTCAATAAATACAATGATTTGAAAACGATACAAACCGGTTCTCGCCCACAAAACCTCGTATTTCAATCACCTCATCTCGCCGTGTAGGAAAAATTGCTTTTTTTTAGCAAAATAGCAAGGTCCGGGATTTTCAAAGAGTTTTGTCACTTATCAACACCTTTGCACACGATGGGAGTTCATAAAAATACCTCGAATTTAATGGATTCTCGCTTGAGAGGACGCAAGAAACCCCCGGATAGCTTGGAAAAGTCGCGCGCCAACCTCCGGGAGAAAACCCGTCGCGCAAAAGGAATGTGCTCGGCTCGGCCCGTCGTGTGGTCGGGCGGCCACCTGCTGTGCACGTCGCGCCCACCTACGTGCACGTCGCGCCGGGCGTTGAAAACCTTTATAAAATGATGCCCGTGCACGTCGCGCCGACCCGTGCACGTCGCGCGCCGTTGAATGCAAATTTGTGAATTTTCACCCGGTTTTTCTCGCTTGTTTGATGTCGTGGATGCACTCGGGGGTTTTAGTTTTGAATTTGACAATACTCTCCCTTAACTTCATTCCTTTATATCAATTCAAAACAAGCCTTTAACGGTCCTCAAACTTTGGGAAATGAAATTTTGGTTTGTTTTGACCCCTGTTTTGTCTTAAAACAAAGGGGTTCGTCATTTTAACATATAAACCCAAATATTTACTTCCGAATCCTAGCGGAAACTTTGACAAACAATTCAACCAACATCACCACTTCGCTACGCGTGTCTCAATAACACTGTGTGATTTGTCATTTTGCTTTGACAACTCCTTCATTTTTTTACCTATAGTGGGTTTTCGCATCTCTCGTTTGTAGGTGTAGTATACGTACTCTTTTTTTCCCTCAAAATAAAGGTTGCGCTTTCTTCCTTTTAAACCATCCAACAAAGTGATCACAAAGTCGAAAGACCTTTGGAACATAGTGAATAATAACTTTTAAAGGGGAAATCTTCTTGGTGACAAAGTTTTTTAAAAGGTCTTGTCCTGTGTCCTTTTTCCATGCGATATGTGCTACATCTCGCCCTCCGGAATGGTAACAAGTGTGTTTGTTATAAGACATATAAACAGAGTGATAATTCATCAAAACAAATTCCTTCTCGCCTAATCATAAGATCATATACCCATTTGCCTCCCCATATGAAAAGACAAGCTTGTAAAATATGAAAAACAGAGCTTTATTGATACACAGATTCTTATTTTGTTCTCGATCAAAGTGTTAAACCCTTTTTTTTGTCAATAGAACCATTTCATGACCGAACTATGTTCACCTGTTTCCTCTCTTGGTGATTGTTAGCAAGTGAAGGGCTATTCATAATGCACCAAAAAACATTTGAAAAGTCAGTAAACACCATTTCTTGAAGGGCGCTTCTTTGGACCTTAGGTATATGATATTGTTTTGTTGCTTGACCTTTTCCCTCAAGGAGAAAGTCTTCTTTTGGTATCGTTGGCACACATATATTCAATATTGTCTCTTTCCTACCGTAGGTATAGTCCCTGACGACTAGTTCTTTGAAACAGGAGTACCAATACCTTTGCATTATTAGCACTATCATTCATCCGTGAAATGACCTTTCTTCCTTTTTGGGCATCCTTCCACCGCTTTCTTGTATCAATCGCCTTCAACACCCTCGTAGTAGTTTCAGCCCTCTACTCATGCATGGAGGAGGCTCTTCATCGATAAGGTGTCCCAGGGAGACTTTTTGACCACTAGGTCTCGTACCACCTTTTTTCTCGAATGTAGTGGTAAGAAATCTCTTGAAAAACATCGGCCCTTAGCATCTTCACTTGCAAGCATCATTGTGTGTCGACAGTAAACCCTAGCCGTAGTAATACTATTTCCCCGTATCGTCCTAAAGCCGATTTTAGATATTTGGCTTGTTCATCTCATGATTGATTACTTTGACAAATAGCCTTTGTGACTATGAAGGCCGCTGCTTTTCTTGAAAAACCAAGACCTTTCTCCCCCGCTTTGTGTAATTGCATTGGTTACCATCCGTTCTATTTGATCTTGTGGATAGGCAGAGTACTTATGCTTTGGAATGTTTATTGATAGACAGGTCCTTCTAGAGTTCAAAAATCCATATGGTTTGCAAGTTTGAAATGAGCTCTCTTATCGAGTGCCAAACTCCCCTTTCCTTTGAGCTTATCATATTTCCACTATATTCCCCGTTATGGTCGCAAGATTACATTCATGAAACCTCGAAGATATTGTTTCATTGTTTCACGTAAAGGCAAACCCGGACTTTCGCAACCTTCTCGAGTCAACACCGGCCCTACGCCCTCTCGCTTATGTATGAAGGAGGCGCCCTAACCCTCTCGCTTGTAATTGAAGGAGGTCAGTGGGGCCTCGACAATTTACCATTTTTTGCCGAGACAGTGGCAACCCTTTCTACCGTGATTTTCATGCCGGAAAGAGCCGTAAGGTCCCGATGAGTGACTTTTGTTTTTGCGCCTTCATCTCAGTGCTCATAATACACTTAGTAGCGAGCTTGTTCCTCTAACTTTAAACTCAAACATTTACTCCATGAGATGAAATATATTTCTTGTCTTTGTAGAACCATAGTAACACCGTGAAAAACCTAATAGTCGACCTCGAGATTGGATTTTATGCGTGATCGAGATCTACGGGGGTATGAGTGGCGCGACTTAAGGTCGTTTGTCAATTTCATTTGCAAAGTAAGGGATCACCATGGTAGGTCTGCTCGCAGATGGAGGCTTTTTTGGCTTTTTGATGATTTACCAAAGGTGAGATGTCCTAAAACGCCACTTCCTAACATAGGGGAGACTATTGAAACAGTATGTGGAATTGCTTTTTAAAGTCGATGGGCGGTACCAATAAGGCCGAGGTTAGACAGGGATTGTGACAAGGAGGTTTTGCTTTTTCCAGGGGTGGACCGAATAGGTAGAAAGGCGAAAAAAGTTTTGGGAGGGTTTTCTTTCGATGACATATTGACATAAGGAAATCGGTCTCTAGAAAACTCACTTGTAGATATAGTCATCACTAACATGTAAAAAATACCGATGGCTAACACCCCTCATCGAAGATAAAGAGTCAAAAGAGGTTGTAATATAAAAGTCCCCTCCCCGCTTTCGCTTGCAAAAAGAACTTGAAAAGGTCAAAATCCTAGTCCCCTTGACCGAATCGTTGAAACAACCAAAGCATATCAATCTCAAGTCACCTCTTTCATGCTCCCTCCGATAAGCACCAATCATTCTAGATAGTCTCAACCTTCAAGAATAAAGACCTATGGTTGTATTTGGCGCACATGTCAAGGAGTTAGATCCCTCTACTCCTCCCTTCTATGTGTCTCTAGTGATTCATGACTTGTTACTACATAACCGTATGTTAGATTCCGTGGGCTTCCCATAATATTATGCCTCTATCGGTCATGGAACAATTAGGATTGCAGAATCGTACGTCCATATAAGGACCTATATTCATTTGACTCCAAAAGAGTGAAGTGCTTGGGAATGATCAAAGATTTGGTGGTCAATTTAGCCCAAATTCCAGCAAAAAGTGTGGTTATAGATATTGTGGTGGGTTGATATCCCAGCCCTCGCTTTGGCATGTCGTTGTCAAGGTCCTCGGGGAACAAAAAATTTGTGGGTCACTCAAATTAGAATTAACATATGCCACTATCCAATTTTTTTGGTGGCCAGGAGAGGAGGTTATACAGAGAAACTATATTTGTCAAGATGGTTACTAAGGCCGATAACTCTGTTAATTCACCAATCTACAGATAAAGGAGGAGATTTTTCATGCTTGATGCCGGGAAGAAGATCAAGATTATGCTCACGAACCTTCCTTCCGTCAAATCAAGACCGAGCAGACCCCTTAGAAGACCATGAAGCGAGAATCGGGCACTACATTTTGATGGAGCAAAATTCAAGAGAAGGTAATGGAGTCGGAGTGTTATTGATTTCTCCTACAAGCAGATGGATTCCAATGTCTTTCAAACTGGAGTATGAAGCCAAAAATAATGTGGCTGAATATGAAGCACTTATGTTAGGTTTGCGGACATCCGGGAGCATGGGTATACAAAGTTTAAAAGTCCCGGGAGACTCCGAGTTGGTGGTCGAGACAGTCGAGAAATCAATGCCAAACCAAGCATCCTCGATCGAGAGCTTATAGGAATGAGGTTTGGGACATGGTGGAGAAATTTTTTCCTAGCATTTAATATAGAGTTCATGCTTCGGGAACATAATAGAATGGAAGACTCTCTTGCTCGTGGCTACTAGTACATTCGAGTCCACCTCGGGAACCCTCTTTTTGAGGTATGAAATTGAGGTACGTTACCGACCATCAATCCCGAGATAATATCAAGCACTCGGGCGGTATTTGAGGATGAAGAAAATATGAAGAGATTCCCGGAAACAGTGGGAGAATTCTCCAATATGGAGATTGATACCGATGAAGAGGAGGTTGAGTCCGAAGAAAGAAATTGGAAGGAGAAAGTGGCAAGTAATAAGGTGTTGCAAATTTCAAGGAAATGTCATACCTAGAGGGTCGGTGTCTCTAGAAAGATTATTTGACAAGAATTATGTCCCATTGCGGCCTAGCAAAGTGGTAGATGAAAATCGTGTAGTAGACCCTAAATTTGGGTACCGATGCTCGACCCCAAAATCATCAAATTATCCAAGAAGGTCCCAAAGGAGTAGAAGGAGCTATACCTGAAATTATTTCGACCCGTACAAGGATGTCTTCACATGGTCATATCGGGACTTGAAAACTTTTGATTTCAGCATTATGCGGCATAAAATTCCCCCTGAAAGGAGATGCAAAGCCTCATAAACTGAAGCTCGGACAGATAAATTCTTTCGTCGCTTTCCCCTCCATTGAGAAAGAAATCAAGAAGCCGCTAAAGGCCAAAATAATTGTGCCATTAAGGTACTTCGAATGGGTGGAAAACCTAGTCCCCGTCGTAAAGAAGAACGGAGAAATAAGGCTATGTGTGGATTTCCGAAATTTGAACAGAGCATCCTTAAAGGATAATTATCCATTGCCTAAGATGGATCACATCCTACAGAAGTGGTTGGAGCTTCTAGGATGTCAATGATGGATGGATTCTCTCGGTTATAATCGGTGGTTGTGCTTCTAGAAGATCGAAAAAAGATCGCTTTCACCACACCATGGGGTACGTTCATGTATGCCAGGATGCCTTTTGGGTTGATTAACGCAGGGGGCCACTTTCCAAAGGGCCATGGACATTTCTTTTGTTGGGGAGCAAAGATAAATTTCGGTAGTCTACCTCGATGATATAACTGTGTTTTCAAAGAATGATATCGAGCACATTGAGCATTTACGCGTAACTTTCGAAAATATGCACAAGGTATGGTCTTTCTCTCAATCCACAAAAAATCTTTATTTGCATTAGAGGAAGGTAAGCTTTTGGGGGCACATTGTGACTAAAGATGGGGTGAAAATTGATCCTAAAAGAGTAGAATTCATAAATGGTATTTATCTACCCAGGGAATAAGAAGGAAGTGCAGGTGTTTTTTAGGACGCATCAATTTTTTCTCGAGAAGGTTTATTCCTAACTATGTCGAAATAGTTAGGCATATAACCGATATGCTAAAAAAGAATAATGAAGTTAAATGGTCACAAGAATCATGAGAGGCTTTCACCGTAATTAAAGTTGCATTTGTTGAAGCTCCCGTGCTAGTCGGGCCGATTATGCTAAACCATTTATGATATTTTCCTTTGCATCACCACATACAGAGAGTCGGAGTGTTATTACAAAAAAATGAACAAGGGTATGAGCAACCTATTTCCTTCTTCGATCGTGTGCTCCATGATGCGAATTGAAATATAACATATTGGAGAAGAAGACATATGCTCCCGGTGAAATCCCTTAAAGCATTCCACGTGTATATCCTATAGTCCCATATCACTCGCATATGTGCCCACAACCGCCGTAAAAGATATCCTTATTCGGGGGGACAACAATGAAGGGAAAAGAGGGAAGTGGATTGCTAAAATACAAGAATATGATCCGGACATTCGTCCTACGAAGCCGATCAAGGGACAAGGGGCTGAAAGAATCTTATCAGAATCAAAATATCGGGCTCTAGGCATAAATCTATCCGTGATAGCAATTGAGGAGTCTCGAAAAAGAAAAGGAGCAAAGCAAGGACTCGGAGATAGCCACTCGTGAAGCACATGTAAAATATCTCACCCGTCCGTGGTACAAAGAGATAGTGGAATACCTCCTAACACTCGGCTGCCCACCTAGTTGTGATAAGGTAAAATACGAGCCTTAATGTTAAAATCACAAAAGTACATAGTTGCAAATGGGCAACTATATTGGAGAGATCCTTCGTGCATACTACTCTTGTGTCTCACGGAAGATGAAGTAGAGAGTATAATGGCTGAATTCCATGAAGGAATCTATGGGGGGACATTACAGCTGGAGGGCCACGACACATAAATTCCCCGAGGGTTGGTTTCTACCGGCCTAAAATATTTGGAGACGTTTTTTCCCGGGTTAGAGCTTGTGAGAAGTGCCAAAAATTTGCTAAAAGAAAAAAAATTAGCGGCCCCCGCTCTTGATTCCCGTTCATATAGACGAACCATTTCAGAAAGTGGGGAATAGATTTTATAGGTGAAATACACCCTCCATCAAGTGGACAACATAAATGGATATTAACGGCCACATATTACTTCACAAAGTGGGTGGAAGCCATACCCGCAAGGAATGCTACGGATACTATGATCATAAAGTTCATGGAGGAAAACATCATATCCAAGTTTGGGTCGTCCCTGCTAGAATAGTGACCGATAATGCACAGGCCTTGAAATCTGCAAAATTTGTGAATTTTTTGCCAGCAATATAATATCACACTGAGTCACTCCACAACTTACTATCCATAGGGAAATGGCTTGGTATATTCATCTAATAAAACCCTAGTGAGGGCCTTGAAAAAGACTATCAATGAAAATCAGAAGAATTGGGATTCCCAATTGAAATTTGCTTTGTGGGCTAATAGAATCACCAGCAAGAGAGAAACTGGGAAATATCCATATGAATTGTTATATGGGTGAGCAAAATTATTTCCCATACAATTAGCCTTACCAAAGGGCCGTGTTCATGCGGGGAAGCGAAGAGGAACCTAATGATATGATCGGGAGAATAAATCAGTTAGTGGAATTGGAGGAAAAACTGAGCCAAGTGAATCAAAGGTCGACGAGTATCAAGAGAAGATGAAAACACCTTTTTTTATCAAGCATGCTAAAGACAAGAATCAGCAGATTGGTGATCCGGTGCTCGGATGGGATGTACGAAGAGCCGAAAAAGAGAAACATGGTAAATTTGATCCACTTTGGTTTGGTCCTTTCAAAATTTTGGAACAAGGAGGTAATAATACTTTCATATTGGAAAATTTGCACGGGTGAATTGTCGGATGCCCCCTGTAAACGGTCAATTTCTTAAGCCCTACTTCCACTTTCGATTCAGGGGCGAGAACGCCTAATGTATCATATTGTATATTAGTTTTTTGTTTCATCTTCATTTGAATAAGATGTGTGCGCCGTGTCGATCAAGAAGTGAAAAGCGTAGGGGTCGAAGAGAAAAGTCCACATATCAAATGATCGAGTGGTCCGCGCAGTTCTCGACACGTCCAAAGACGAACGTGCCATCCCCATATGGAGCCAATGTTGATCATATCAGCACCCCATTAAAATTTTTTGGCCGTAGTCCCGCTTGAACCTTTCAAATTTCCTATCGTGGCTTAAGAAATTTGTTTTCTCGCCTATCGCTACCTTTCCCGCCCCCTAAAATGCATTATAAAAAGCCACGAATTCATGTCCGAAAATATGGAAGGTCCACCCTTTTTGGTATTAGCCTCCTATAGATTAATATCCACATGACCCGTGTGCAAGACCGTGTGCTAGCCCAATAAGCGCCTATCAAATTGCATATCGGGCACCTTTTTGAGCCGTAGATCCGCACAGATCGGATGGCGTTTGTCCATCCATGTCGTGCCCATAGCCCACTCGTCTACCATCGGATTAAACTATGAAATCAATGGTCCACAACCTATCCGTCCCGGTGGTCCTCGCGCCCACTCCCATTGCACAAACCGGGTGGTATCCATCGCACCACCTTTCGGAGGCAAGCGGTATTTCTCAAATCGCAGCCGATTCAATACAACACGCACCACGCGTCCCAGCCGTACGGCTCCAAAATCGCCGCCCATCGCGCATTATTGTTCGGTCAAATTCATACAACGATATTCATCATGGCCGTCCAATCTAGGGGTCTTCATCCGACGGCGTTCGCTTCTCGTAGGCCGCGCGAAGTTTAATCCAAGTACACAAAGCACCCCGGCCCACGATCCATTGCCCTCCCATGCAGCTTTCAACCGTTGATCTTGTTTGGAGATCGTGTGGCCCATATCATTTGCATAACCAATTGTTGACCTAGTCTTCCTCCACGTCACCCGTACCATGCGTTTATCGCATTTTTCCTCTCGCCATGCATATATTCCATCCATATGTCATGTTTTAATGTTTTTCGTTAAAAACCTCCGCCCTGCATCCGTCCGCCCTTGTTCCACTCGCATTCTTCCGCCACCCTACGTCATTTCACCATTTCACCATGTCCTCACGACCATTTTCATTGACCCCGCCACGCTCATCATCTTCCAGACTGGTTTTCTTTAACAAGTTTGTGGGTTTTGCATGGGATTACAGTGACGGGAAGATGCCATTATTAATGTCCCTCCATTACGAAGCCGAGATCGCTGTCAAAGGACAATTTTTCGATAGCAAAAATTTATGAAGAAAGCTTGGGAGGTCGTTCGACATGACTACTATTTAAGAAGTAGAGGTTAAAATCTATCAAACCCTCCATAGTTATTCAAAGCATAGACTTTTGCAGATAAAGACATAAATGTTGCGGCAAAGAGTATCGGTGGATGATCAAGAAATTCAACGTTCGAAAGCATTAAAAATCTTAGGCTCTAATTCAAGATTTGAAGGCGAGAGAGTACAATGCACAAGTAAAAATACCCTCCAGGTTTTATTGCGATACAATTATCTTTCAAGAAAGGACGTAATGTTGGTGTGATTTTACTTTTTTCCATGTTCCCGAAGAGATTTTCACCCAAAGACATTTATTTCGTAAAGCCGACAGAGAGAGTACATACAACACATCATAACCATTCAACAAGTATGGGCGTGGATGTTTCCGCTATTTTATTTTAATGAAACAATTAAATGTTCACCACCTACCTCTTGTACTAAGTTTTTTCTCGTTTCTCCTATAAAATCCCGAGAGAACGAATTATTTAGGGTTCTAGATTTTATCGAAAATTATGCAAGTAAAAAGGCTTTCTCGTAGACATTTTGTGAAGCTCTTGAATGGAGGCTCGTAGCCCATAGGGTCTCATTGAGGAGGAGTTCTATCTCATTAAAGAGGATTCTGGTCTTTGGTATTTCACAAAGTGTGTAACTTTTTTCTCTTATGTGTTATATTAATGGATCATTTTCATTTCATCCATCTTTCCCGTGTCATGTTTTTGGAAGGTGAGTGGCTCATTGATTTTTTGGTATGGATTCATCCTAGTTGATGCCCATGCTTGGATCAGTCAAGCGCTTTAAATATGGCTCATGCATGATATTCTATTTCATTATTAATCTAAACCATATTTATGCTATATTAGTTTCTTTGGGAGGGTGTGTTTCAGTGAAAAACACCCTAGAGGTTTGTTGGGTCAAAACCTCCACGGATCGAGGGCATGCTATTCAAAAAGGACTCACACACAACCACACTTAAATGCTAAAAACTAGATAACAACGATAGTCCTACGTTCGATGTAGATCCCGCGGGGTTCGAACCCCCAGGAACCCTTCTTCCTCCTTCAACCCTGGAAAACAAGAAAGAACGTGCACGAAAAACCTAGTTGTACAAGCATATACTTCTCCTAAACGTTAGTGCAATCCATGTGAAACATTATATAAACCATAATAAATGCTTAAATGATAATCTTTTCACACATATAAGTAAACATTAACACATAAGTTCGAGGGAACAAGATGGTTCTTCATTATTACGAACAAGCATGTACGGTAGTAAAAAATGGAGAGATCCCCCTAAATCCTTCCACGATCTTCGAATAGACCGTCGTCCAGATCCGTCCCGCTTTTACCTCGCTAAGATACTTTCAAGACTTGTGCACTCGAGATGACATATAAATGGATGAACATCTCCAGGAAACAAGGGTTTCCCCGTATAAATCTGGGAAAGTGCGGGAGGCACGGGAATTCGGACTTGAATTGGGATTCCAACGTAGTATAATATCTATCAAATTTCTCCCTCCCTTAGGCCATGCACATGAGGGGCTTTTATACTCCCTCAAGGTAGTTTCAATCAGCTTGAAATAGTTGGCCATGTGCTTGTGGTTGAACCACCGGAGTAACCATCAACCCAAACTCGAAAATAGGGGATTTTTTTATATATTTTTTTAATGATTTTAATGGCATACGCGGAAAAAGTACATATGGACTCGCGTATACACGCGGAAAAGTCCGGGCATAACCGCGTATGCGAATTTTAACATTGTTTTTTTAATGAATTTTGTTCAAGTCTCGTGGGAATGGGTGCCCAAAGCCATAAAGACAATCATGAATCACCCGAGGGTGAAAAAATGATGCTATAACATGGTGTTTTTAAAATGCCATTGTTGTGTATGGATTCTTAGATTGGTAAGCCCATGCATGGCTATGTTGTGTATCCGGATATCAACCCAATGATAACTAGTATCTTCTGATATTTCCTTCGGCACCGCTCTTCTGAAAATTGATTGCTACATATTACTTGAATTGGCCCTCTTTGCAGTAAACTTGCCTCTGAAATTGTTTGATGCTTTTGTATTAGAGTTTTACACTCGTCTCTACACGATCTCTTTGCTATATCAACTTTCTTAGAAGTTTGGTCCCATTAAAATCAATTTCCTTGTTTTACAAGAGATAGCATGAGAGCCTTTGGTTGACACCCAAGTTATATTATATGCTCCTTGATATGATAAGATGTCCTAGGTACTCGTCTATCACAACTCTAGGTCTGTCTCTAGGAGCGACAACATCGATCAAAAACAAAGGGTAAAGTGAAGGTTAAGGTTAGGTTAAAGTTAAGGTTAAGGTTAAGGGTTTGGTTAAGGTTAGGGTTAGGTTTTAGTTAAGGTTAAGGTTATGATAAGGTTAGTGTTAAGGGGGTAAGGTTAAGGTTAAGGTTAAGATTAAGGGTAAAGTTTCAGGTTAAGGTTAAGGGTAAGGTTAAGTTTACGGGTTTAGTGAGGGTAAGGTTAAGGTTAAGGGTAAGTTTTAGCTTAAGGATAAGGTCAAGGTCAAGGTTAAGTTTAAGTTAGGTTAAGGGTAAGGTTATAGTTAGGTTAAGGTTAAGGTAAATGTTAGTATGAATCTTTTGTCGAAGTGTACGAAAAAATACCACTTTAGCTACGCATAAATTATAGCCCTAACATCAAATATGGCTACCAATATCTTCGTATACTCGTAGTTAGTTGATCAAGACAAATGTCGCAAAAAATCCGGATCTATGCATAAAGAGACATTAAGCAAGTAAAAAGTAAGGTTTTGGTCCATACATCCAATAGACAAGACAAGAACAATATTTTTGAAAGAATTTTTTTGTATTAAGGGCACCTGGGAGGAAAACAAGAAGGTGTTTCCAATTCTCCTCAATGGGATGGGTTCTTGAAGTCCTCGCATTTCAGATCTAGTATTTCTCTCTCTTGTTGGTGTAGAAATCCCGCACAAAGATAGAACTCAAAGGGAGCTCACACAGAGAAATAATGGAAAATTTGACAATGATAATGGCTCAAAGTCAGACCAAGAGTATATATCCGAGAGTGATCTAATAGGCAAAAAAAAGTGAAGAATGGTAGGAGAAACCCTCCTATTTATAACAAAATATTGGGTCATTCTAGATCTTGGTGCATGATTAAAATAACATTAACCAAAACTAGATCCACCTTTTATGGAATATTTTATTATATTTGTTGGAGGGAAAAAGTATTTTACTTGGGTCAAATCCCTTTATTTGTGAATAATAAATAAATAAATGATTTATTTATCATTTTAAGGAATTGGTTGAAATATACTCAAATAAATAATGATTTATTTAATTATTTATTGGTGATTTAGTCATATTTAACAAGGAATATTATTTAAATAAGATTTAAATAATTATTCCTAGAAAATAATAAGATAAATAAATATTTATCTAATTAATTTCTTTGTTTTGGGTTAAACATGACCGGGAATAATAATTAAATTATTGTTTAATTAATTATTCCTTGAGGAAAAATCAAACAAATATAGGTTTGTTTAATATTTCCTTTTGGGGTTTCCTGTTTAGACCATAAACAATGTAATAAATGTGTTTTATTAAGTTATTTTACATAGTGAAAGCAATTTTACTTAGGGTAAAATTGGTCTTACATGGTGTACTTGGGTCCATATAATGATAGTAGGTTAGAGGACCAAAAAAATGGTGTAACAGATTGCCCCCCAGCATGCGAGTGTTAGGAGCAAATCGTATGACTAAAGGACGTTGTAAGAACTCAATCACCAGACATCAAAAAGGGAAGTTAGAGAGAGAAATGTAAGGTAGACTGATGTGCTGAAGAACTAGTCCCTGAGGAGATGAGACTTGCGGGTGCAACAAGTCTCTTTTTATGAGAGGGTACCTGTGCTAAAGGCGGCGGGGGAGGCATACCTATGCTCATTGAGACAAAGTACAAAAAGAATAGTGTGTCCAGAAAACAATGGACCGAACCATAAAGTACAGCCAGCAGCATAAACATGAGCCGTATAAAAATACAATGAGGGATCCCATATACATGTTGTGCCTAGGATAACAGCCACTGACTTATACAATAATATCCGAGTACATGAGATACAAATACAATCCAAATGCCCCCCCGTAAGCGGGGAAGGGCTCCAAAATCTAACTAATACATGCAAATAAAAGAGGCTCTGCAAGCGGCTAAGGCCAACATCATCAAATATATGGAGCTACATCGAAGACTCGCAATGAAGAGGTCATCCGGCATTTGGGGGGCTACTCGCAGGCCACCCCCTCATGAGGGCGAGAGACATCTCACACACACCCGGGAATCACCAAAAGCTACTGCCGCATCACCGAACCATCAAGTATATGGATCTCGATCAAGCTAAAAGGAGCCCGTAGTGGAGAAACAATCAAGTCAAAAGGAAACGAGAGATCCCTTTTCTCGATCCGAGGCACCGAACAAGAGGGGAAGGTGGAACCAAGGTACACCGCCCTATAGACACTGTCTTCCGGAATGAAGGAGATGATGTCGATAGAAGGAAGTCCACCATAGGTGAGGCAATGAGAGATCCTCAACTAAGGCACGAGAGAAAATAGTAGAGCGACGGATTTATGACTAATACCAATGATGATGGTGGAATGGAGGGGACCGAGTAGCGAATGGATGACTTCCCTTGCTAGAGCATAAAGGGCATGAATGACATGGCACCGACCGACACAATATCATCGTGGGATAGGGAACAGTGGGATCGAAGGCCATAATGTGCGACACAAGAGAGAGACCAAGCAACGAAGGATGGAGGACTATAGCGGGGTACAAAGGGACTCGGGATAGAATCCATGAATGCGATGATGACTCAACTTGGATGCTCTAAACAAGGGCGACTCGATGGTGCTGCCACAAAGAAAAGGTCCCATGGGGGACCATGAAAACATGAGTACAAGATGGTATCTCATGATGAACATCGACATGAACAAAGACAAGTATGGAGGCAAAGTGGTGCCCCCAAATACAAGTGTTGTAAGTGAGGAAATTCGATTTTTGGGGGAGGTGAAGTGACCCATATTGGACAAAATGTGTCATGGTGAAGTATCAAATCACAAAAAAACTAACAAATACCCATTTGAGGGCTTGGTGAGAGCTTTCCAACGGTTCAGACGGTTTGTCAAAGCGGAGCTACGGTGTGGTCACGATGAGTGCAAAAGAAAAAAACAATGGTTCTCTTTTAATAAGGCAATTTTCCCTCCAAATTCACTTATTTGCTAGTGTTGTTGTGGTGAATGTAGAGAGGAGAGAAGGCCCTAAATCTTGTGGTGAGCATAGCGGACAAACCGACCGTTGGAATCAAGATCCGTCAGTTGCAGGTAAGAGGCCTAACCTTACTCTTTCATTTTGATGGATTGAAAGTTCAGATTAGGGCATAGAATCTCGAGAACAGACCCTCTTTCACTTCTACGGCCCTGGGTCGCACTTTTTTGGGCCAAAAAATGTGACCTCGGGAAGTAGGTTTTGAGCCAAAAACTCGCGACTTGTCCCGGGATTGGGCAAAAAAAGTGTGACCTCGGAGGATGAAGGAGATTTTAGTGTTGTTTTAGGGTCGAGATTTGGGTTTTTGTGATTGTTTATAGTGTTTCCTATCCGTATACCGACAAAGATGGTGTGTTTGTGCAAATATGGTAGATATAGGGGTCAAATGGAGAGAGAGACTCGGGCACATTACTGTCGAGATCCAGGGAAGATCAGTGGTGTCCGTTGTGTATTGGCCGAATTTGGGGGTTTCTGAAGTTTTTGGAGAACCCTTTGATGAGAGCCGGGGAGCCCTTGTTGGCTCGGATTATCGCTATTGGGATCCGAGATCATGAGGTATTTGTAGTGCAGGCACGGGATCGAATTGACAGATCCCAGGGATCTGTATTTCTGACCGGGTCTCCCACCACTTGGGATGGTGGGAAATACGCAACGTGTGTTACCGTGGGGGCGGAACATCATGGAGTTTGTGGAGCGACATTGTCGACCGGGTCTCCAAGTCAAAGGGACTCGGATACCGATCGGGGGACCCAGAGAGATTAGAGACTCGTGTAGTGGTTGTAGCAAGGGTCTGCGGGTCCCGTGCAACTAGGGGGCTCCATCACATCACGGGGGGGAAGATGATGATTGTGGAGAGTGTGTTGAGTGGGACCTACTATGGGTGGGCCCAAATGATGTTGGTGTCGTTAAAACGACAACTGTCGCTTTGCAAGTGGCAAGTGAACCACGATTGCTCGTATGGGACTTTATTGTGCTCCTTCTTTTTTGAGAAGATCCCGACCTTACGACCTCATATACAACTCCCAGATGGGGGCCCGAGAGAGCCCAGGATGCGCCTGGGGGCAAATATTGTGCAGGAGGAGGAGGAGGGCGGTCGGACAGGTGTTTCGACCTCGAGTTCTTTGCCCATTGGGATTAGATGCCATTATACATAGACGACTATCCCTATAGTGGGATGAGTTATTATGGGGATCCGTACCTACCACTTTCGCTCTGGTCGAGTATGGGGACCCGATGGTAAGTGACAAGTGAATACTCTTTTTTGGGCATGTTAAAGTTATTGAACAAAGTAGATAGGGTACTCGATTCATGTACTTTTGGTATGCAGATATAGCTCGAGTAAAACCGTCCGGATATATGGGACGACCGGCAGCATCGAGAGCTGCAGTTCGAGTGGATCGAGAGCGGCGCATAATGAGGATGCGGCCGCCCTCCCTGGGAGGAAATATGCCGTAGATGCGATAGGTTGTTGACCGAGTGTTTCGCAGCACGGGTGGCAAGACTTAGACGACCGATGACATAGAGCCATGTATTGGTCTACCCTCGGAATGGCGAGGTGTCATGCGGCGCATGGTGATGGCCGGGTCAAGGGATACGTGATCTACTGAGTGCTCAGAGCAGAGCCATTGGCTTGGGATCCGCCGAGATAGTGATTAGGTGTGGGACGAGATGGTGCCCCCTAGTGTGTATGTAAGGACAGGTGGTGCCCCCAGTTTTGAGCTTTTTGTAACATGTTATGGGCATGTCATATGTATCAGAGTAGATGGACTCTAAACACATGTGTGGCGACACATATTATGGATATGCATCTGTTTTAATGATTATGAATGTTATTTTCTTGTATAAAATGCATGTGATAAATGCCAATATAGAACATGGTTTGCAATGCTATCTACATAGTGATTTTGTTCTCGAGGTAAATGGTTGAAAGTTATGGTTTCAAATTCACGTATCAAGAGTTTCACTTGTAAATATCGTCTAAAGAGTATAGGATTATGCACACGATAGACACCATTTAGTTGCATGACCGAAGTAGGGAATCTAAACGAACATGCGGATGGAGGATGCGATGAGAGAGGGCATCAACTAAGAGACCACGCACCGCATCATATTCAGCTCGATTATTGGTGGCAAGACACAATGCAGACCTTGTTCGAGAGAACAAGGGCATGCAAGGGGGTGAAAATGGCCCAACCTACCGAAGCTAGATTCCAGGAGTAACGACTTGCACCATCGGCGTAACCGATATAGGGTGGGGATAGGAGGTCCTGTGGAATAGTGTTACGAGACAAAAAATGGTAGGAGGAGGAACAATGACGGCAGCGTGAGTGTATAGTAGACATCGAGCGGCAAAGTCGTGGGAGGGAGGGCGATGGGTAGGATGGCTATGACTCATATACGAACTAGATGGTGGTATATGAGGGGTATAGGAGGTATGGCTAGGACTCGAGCTGCGGAGGTCAACATAGATACGGGTCGTGTTATCCCGTTTATGGGCGGGAAGGATGAGGTCATGGGTGGAGAAGGCTTCTAAGAGGGCATCCTGATGGGAAAAGAGGGGATGATGAGAGGAAGGGAAATCACATGACGCAACAAAGCTACCTAGATCATCTGTATAGGAAGAAAGGCTAACATACGGGTCATCACGGGGGATGACAGAGGAAGAGATAAATAGATGGTCAAAATATGTTGAGCCCAGGGTGGTCGCTGAAGGGGGGTCGAGCGAAACAACAGGGAGGAATCCGATGGAATGTTCCCGTGAGGGGATTCATGGATGATGATAGGTAGAAAATGGTGGTAGTAGGCTCCGATATCCGGACATCGGGGGGAATTTCGATGGGAGCGGGTGGATCCGCAGACCGACTTGAAGCATCATCGCGCGAGTATGGGAGAGGCAGATTGATTTTGTTCAACCTCATACTCTCGAACTACCTCTAAAGAGGTGCGATAATGCGTCATGTGAGGACAATGGTGAGAGTAATGGCCATGGACACCACACAGCACAGTGGGGTTTTTTGGTGCGTATAATCTTGGGGTTCTTGGTTACGGACGAGGAAGAAACGGAGGCTTCAGTGGACCGTAGACTTAGGGAACGTGACTTTAACCATGGGTTGAATATGGGGAAATTTAGGACAAGCATGGGTGGCGTGACCGACGAAATCACACAAGGCGCAAGGCTTTGCGGGCGGAGGAGGGGTCTGGGTTAGTCGGGGTGGCCTTGTCTTTGGATGCCCCCCTTGCGAGCTTTGCTTTTTTTTCTCGGGAGATGTCACAACAAGAGGAGGGTCCCGTGGAGGTGTTGGGGGCACAGTGGCAATGAAGGAAGCAAGGGGGATTGGTTGAACCCGGGTGTCAAAGCAAGGTAGGGTTTGGGGGTGACCGGGTGGGGGTAGCGACCGGAGGGTCAAGGTACCGGACGGGTATACCTAGGGTCAGAGTTGGGGAGAGAGGGGTGGCCATGATGGGGACCATATAGACTCCGGGAGGGGGAGCAAGGAAAGGTATTCGACCAGCGGGATAATGACCCTAGAAGGGGACGGCTCCGAGATGGTTGAGGCTCGGGGGAACCAACCCAGGGAGGATAGAGGGGTTCAGGGGGATACTAGTCAGTAGGAGGAGGGGCCGGAAGGAGGAGGTCCAAAGCTGGCCGAGATGAATGGCTAGGAGCGGGTTGCAGTGGGCGAGGTTGAGTCGGAGAGTTGCCGACTAGCCGAAGCGAGCCGCTTGAGGGCAGCTCGAGACGATTGCATCATGCAAACATTCGATAAGCTAGGATTAGAGACATGAGGAGGAGGGAGACCAGGGGAAAGTTCCAAGAAAAGAGGAGTCTTTGTAGACGCCGGGAGAGACACCGGTCAAGGAATCGACGGTTTGTTTATTGGCTACGGAAGAGATGGTCGTCTCGGGGGAGGTCCGAGACTTTGGCTCATGATATGTCAACCGGTCAATGGTGATTATCTTTCCATTGTGAGGAAAAAGACATCTTGCGAAAAAATCGCGGATGGGACAACAAACATGGCATAGGTGTAGCTTCGCCCCAAGAGAATGTTGTAATCTAGAGGGGTGTCAATGACTTTAACGTCAATGCAAATAGTCTTGCCTCGCAAGAGTGATACGACTATTACTGAAGAGGCCAATGGGATGGGAGGCATGGCCATCCCACGCTCGAAGGGTGATCGTGGAAGGGGGCCAACTCAAGAGATCCGAGTTTCTTCCAAACCAAAGCGGACATCACACAAAGGTGGATGCCTCCTCATCAATTATACACCGAGAAACATTAGTGTTCCGTATTTTGACTGGGATTTGGAAGGCTACGGAAGCAGGGGAAGAGGAGGATGTTCTAATTAATGGGCGTCGAAAAAAAATCATTTGGTCATCGGCGTAATCTACAAGCACCCATGGCAGTATAGTAGAGCCTTCTTTTGGGAAGGGCACGACTGGAGGAGTTCCAATGTGGAAATGGCAGCGAGGAGACCGCGCCAAATCATCTACTATGCTATACAAATGAGCAAAATGCGACCAGGGAGTAGCATTTTGGTGTAATGGTCCCTTAGGAATCTTCGTATGAACCTAAAAAATTGGGTTGAGGGATATGTAAAGGACCATTGGATGTCGAAAGAGGCTCTGTAGAACCCGGAAGAAGGGGACCCTGGAGGCGGGACCGAGTGGGAGGCTTGGGGTACCGGCGAGACCGAGTTTGAAGGTTAAGTTCAACGCGTTGGATATGGATCGAGTTCATCATGAAGATCTCGGACCTGAGGAACCATAAGGGGAAGGTTGAGTGGAAACCTGTCCATTAGGTGGTTGAGCAGCCACGAATCCTTGCCGGGAGAAAGGATCGGTAAACACAACCGGTTGAGTAGTGGCAACATTAGGGGGAGCATGAGGGGGAGGCATGTTGTCCTCATAATGTGGCTTGAGACTCCCACCTCACAATGTGACTTGAGACTCCCACATCCGCCGCATCTATGGTAGAAGGCGAAAATCGTGAGTGTAATGACCATAAACACCGCAACTTGAACAAGGCTTATTTGTGCGAATAGGCTCCGTCCGGCTTGGGCCGAGTGCCCTTTTGTTGATTAGCGTGTTAGGGTCAAGACCTTGAGGATTGGGTCCAGGAGTACCAGGGGGAAAATTGATTTTGATTTCTTTCCACCTTCTTTGAGAGGAAGGGGGATTAGTCGCTCCTTGTTGTACAAATACTTGCCCTGGAGGGGGCCTGTAGGTGCCGTTGCTCGGGGTTGAGAAGGCAAGGGAGTTGGAAGTGCAAATGCTGAGGAGCCGGAGCACCAGGCTATGGATGAGGATAATGGTGAGTTTGGGCAACATTGAGGTAAGCGAGGAGGTTGGGAAAAAGGATGAGGCATGTTGTATCCCGGATACATGCTACCCGGAGGGGGAAAAGTGCTAGAGGTGTTGGCCCCTCCTGAGGGAGACCATAGCCCATAGGAGGTTGAGAATATGAATGAGAAAGGGCTCCAACGATACCGTCGGCGGAATGAGATGCCCCCCGGGGGGCGTTAGCGTCACCCGGCCTAGGGAGGTCGTGAAGTGACTCGTATAAACATAACTAGAATGAGCGTAGATCACGTCATATTTCAAGGCTATTTGGAGGGTGGCTTCCTCGGTTTGAGGGAAATGGGAGGTGACATCTTTGCCAATCAGAGGTAAGAGAGTGCGAAGGAACCAGTCCATATAAACCCGATATTCAAAGGTGGGAGCTCGACATAAGCTCCTTCTTCTTTGCCATTCCTGGACATGAGTGGAAAAGCGGGTTGAAGAGGATTGATGGAAAGAAGTCAAAAATCTTGGGTACCGTTGTCGTATCGGAGAGGGAGCCGGAAATAAGATAAAAAGGCTTGGGCAATGGTTGCAGCAGGTGGTATGGGAAGAGGTGGCCCGATCAACATACCATTTAGAAGCTTCGCCTCGTAAGCGTGTGTTGGAACAACCGAAGACTCGATGGAGTCATCAAGTAATGGAATTGGAGGAACACCACATGTGGAAATATCGGACATGGTTGGTTGGATCTTCTCCAAAGTAAGGCCTTCGAACTTAGGGATGTTGGAGGGGAGCTTGGTTGGCATAGACGTGACCAACGAACATCGTGGCGGATAGGGTCATTGATCAACCGATTGAAATCGAGGAGGGTCGAGGCATGCCATGTAAGGGAGCAAGGGTGCGACCGAGGTAGTTCCTATGGCGGTTCCGCTAGTAGTAGTCCTAACATTAGGACCAGGATTACCGC
The DNA here is from genome assembly GCA_034641835.2 of Pinus albicaulis. NCBI lineage: Eukaryota > Viridiplantae > Streptophyta > Pinopsida > Pinales > Pinaceae > Pinus > Pinus albicaulis. The sequence goes on along the minus strand of MU968322.1, from coordinate 110,227 downwards.
TAGCGTTAGGCCCTCGGACCAAACATAGTGAAGGTGGCAGTGGGGAGAACTAGAAGTAAAATGAGAACCCAATGAATCGAAGAGGAGTCGCAGTGCGACTCGTGAGAGGGACTAACTCGACGATGGCGGAAGGAGTAGGTCGACCGACCGAAAAACCGAGGGTGAAGGCCAAGAAGTCTCTAGGGATGTGCACCTTGGGGGGTGCAATGGTGACAACACAAACATGGCACAAGGGGAAGAATAACGACCAACAAAGGTAGGGAGGTGCACAAGTGATTACAATGTCGAAATAAGGGCGTAAAGGTGAATTGTCAATTGATTTTACAATGTTTTAAAGACTTTGCATGGCGGTGTTAACACGGCTCTTTTTTCACTTAGGTGACCGTGTGGCATGCGTTAATTTTAATTTTTTAAACCCAGTGCGTTTTGAGAGAAAAAAGAAAAAAGTGTGCTACATAACCGAAAAATAAAGTCTGCAGAGAACAAGATATAATGTTGAATAACATGAAAAATTAACAGCTAACAATGCATCGATCTAACCCAAAAAGGCAGTGTCTCTCAAAACTAGTCTAAAAGAGGGAAAAAAATCTAGTCAAAACACACTAAAAAAGAGGCCAATAGATCTAAGGTCGGGAGGGACAGGGATCTAAAGGAGAAATTTGCCGAAAAGAGGTGCAAAACACATCCAAGAGGTAGAGGCAAGGTGGTTAGAAAAAAGGAGGAAATCACCAAAAAGTAGAAGGGACAAGGAGGAGGCCCTAAAGGTAGATCCAAGAAAAACTTCGAGAGGTGATTTGAAAGGGAGAAGAGCCGATGGAAAGGGATATGAAAAGGAGGTATCGGATCTCGAAAAAGGGAAGGTCAAACTCGAAAAATCGTACACCCCGAAAAGCAACTAAAACTCTTCCACCAAAAGTGGAGGGTACCGAGCTCCCTAGGGGGCTAGGGTTCCCACTTAGATGAGAAAAACAAATCGAAACAGGTCTAGACCGGCCGAGACGGAGGCCGGAAAACCCCCGACGGAAGCTTCGAAAAACCCAGAAAAAATTGCGAAAAAATAGTAGAAAAAACTAGCCAGGGTCGCAGTGTTCCCGACCTGTTTTCTATGCGTGTCATAGATATCGGGCTGAAAAGTGTGACCTAGAGTCCGAGTCGCAGCTTCGGGGTCGAAAAGTACGACTCGAAGCTCCGGGTGTCCCGACAGCAGATTTTCCGAAAAAAAGTTGTCGTCTTAGGTGCAAACTGATGTTTGTCACCCGCACAATATGTCCGTAAACACGCATAAGTTAGAAATTTTAATGTTTTAGGGTTTTATAGGTGAAAAACAACATAAAAATAGGGAAAAAAAAGTTGAAAAGAAACCCTAGGGTCCGAAGTAGCCGGATATGCAAGAATATGAAAAACGATAGCGGTCGTAATTGAAAACCCGTGTGGAGTCACCAGTTGTTAGTATGAATCTTTTGTCAAAGTGTACGAATAAAGACCACTTTAGCTACGCATAACTTATAGCCCTAACATGCAAATATGGCTTCCAATATCTTCGGATCTACGATTAGTTGATTAAGACAAATGCTCGCAAAAAATCCAGATCTATGCATAAAGAGACATTAAGCAGTAAAAAGTAAGGTTTTGCTCCATACATCCAATAGACAAGACAAGAACAATATTTTTTGAAAGAATTTTTTTGTATTAAGGGCACTCGGGAGGAAAACAAGAAGGTGTTTCCAATTCTCCTCAATGGGATGGGTTCTTGGAAGTCCTCAGCATTTCGGATCTAGTATTTCTCTCTGTTGGTGTAGAAAACCCAAACAAAGATAGAACTCAAAGGGAGCTCACACAGCAAATAATGGAAAATTTGACAATGATAATGGCTCAAAGTCAGACCAAGAGAATAGATCCAGAGTGATCTAATAGGCAACAAAAGGTGAAGAATGGTAGTAGAAACCCTCCTATTTATAACAAAATATTGGATCATTATAGATCTTGGTGCATGATTAAAATAACATTAACCAAATCTAGATCCACCTTTTATGGAATATTTTATTATATTTGTTGGAGGGAAAAAGTATTTGACTTGGGTCAAATCCCTTTATTTGTGAATAATAAATAAATAAATGATTTATTTATCATTTTAAGGGAAGTGGTTGAAAGATAATCAAATAAATAATTATTTATTTAATTATTTATGGGTGATTTAGTCATATTTAACAAGGAATATTATTTAAATAAGATTTAAATAATTATTCCTAGAAAATAATAAGATAAATAAAGATTTATCTAATTAATTTCTTTGTTTTGGGTTAAACATGACCAGGAATAATAATTAAATTATTTTTTAATTAATTATTCCTTGAGGAAAATCAAACAAATATAGGTTTGTTTAGTATTTCCTTTTGGGGTTTCCTCGTTTAGACCATAAATAACCTAATAAATGTGTTTTATTAAGTTATTTTACATAGTGAAAGCAAATTTTATTTAGGGTAAAATTGGTCTTACATGGTGTACTTGGGTCCATCTAATGATAGTAGGTTAGATGACCAAAAAAATGGTGCAACAAGAAAGGTTAGGTTAAGGTTAAGGTTAAGGTTACGGTTTAGTCAAGTTACAGGTTAAGGTTACGGGTTTAGTCAGAGTTAAGGTTAAGCTTAATGATTTGGTCAATGTTAGGGTTATGTTTAAGGTTAAGGTTAAGGTTAAAGTTAGGTTAAGGTAAGGTTAAGGTTACAGGTTTAGTCAGGTTAAGGTTAAGGTTAAGGTTAAGGTTAGGGTATAGTGAAGTTTAAGGTTAGGGTTAGGTTGTAGTTAAGGTTAAGGTTAAGGTTACGCTAGGTCAACATTGAGGTTAAGCTTTAAGGTTAGGGTAAGATAAGGTTAAGGTTAAGGTCGATGTCAAAGTTTAAGGTTAAGGTTAAGGTTAATGTTAAGGTTAAAGGTTAAGTTTAAGGTTAAGGTTAGGTAAAGGTTAAGGGTAGGGGTTAGGCTATAGCTAAGGTCAAGGTTAAGGTTAGGTTAAGGTGAAGGCTGTAAGCATAATGCTAAGGTTAAGGTCAAGGTCAAGGTTAAGGTTAAGTTAGGATAAGATTACAGGTTTAGTCAAGTTAAGATGAAGGGTTTAGTCAAGGTTAGGTTAGGTTATAGTTAAGGTTAAGGTTAAGTAAAGATTAAGGTTAAGGTTAAGGTTACACGTATTAACATTAACCTTCACTATAACCTAACCTTAACCTTGACCTTAACTATAACCTAACCCTAACCTTGACCAAACCCTTATCATTAACCTTAACCTTAAACTAACCTTAACCTTAACTAAACCCTTAACCTTAACCTTAACTTTAAACTTAACCTAACCTTAACGTAAGCTTAACCTTAACTTAACCTTAAACTTACCAAACCCTTAACCTTAAACTTAATCTTAACTTAAACTTAACCTTAACCTAACCTTAAACTTACCCTTAACCTAATCTTAGCCTTAATCTTGACCTTAACCTTAACCTTCACCTTAACCTTAACCTTACCCTTAAATTTAAACTTAACCTTGACCTTAACTATAACCTAACCCTAACCTTAACCAAACCCTTAACCTTAAACTTAACCTTAACCATAACCTTAACCTTAACCTTCCCATAACCATAACCTTAACCTTAACCTTGACCTTACCCTTAAATTTAACCTTAATCTTACCCCCTTAACGTTAACCTTAACCTTAACCTGACTAAACCCATAACCTTAACCTTAACCTTAACCTAACCTTAACCTTAACTTTACCCTTAACCTAACCTTAACCATAACCATAACCTTAACCTTAAACTTACCCTTACCTAACCTTAACCATAACCTAACCTTAACCTTAAGCTTAACTTTAACCTTTACCTAACCTTATCCTTAAGCTAACCCTAGACTTACCTTAACCTTAACCCTAACCATAACCTTAACTTTAACCTTAACCTAACTTTAACCTTAACCTTAACTTAACCTAACCTTAACCTTAAGTATAACCTTACCCTTAACTTAACCCTAACCTTAACCTTAATCTTGACCTTGACCTTAACCTTAAACTTAACCTTACCCTTAACCTTCACCTTAAGCTTTACCTTAAGCTTAAGCTTAAACTGACTAAACCTATAACCCTTAACCTTAACCTTAACCTAACCTAACCTTAACCTAACCATAACCTTAACCTCAATCCTAACCCTAACCTTGACCAAACCCTTCACCTTGACATTAACCTTAACCATAACCTTAACCTTAACCTCGACTAAACCCGTAAATCTTAACCTTAACCTAACCTTAACCTTGACCTTAACTATAACCTAACCCTAACCTCGACCAATCCCTTAACATTAACCCATAAAATTAACCTTATATTTAAGGTTAAGGTTACGGTATATGGTTAAGGTTAAGGTCTAGGTCAAGGTTAAGATTACGGTTAAGCTTAAGCTTAAGCTTAAGGTTAATATAAGGTTTGGTTAACCTTAACCTTACCCTTAACCTTATCTTAACCTTACCCTAACCTTAACTCTTACCTTACACTTAACCTTAACTATAACCTAACCCATAACCTTAACCTTCCAAAACCCTTAACCTTAGAATTAACCTTAACCCTGACCTTAACTTTATCCTTAACCTTAACCTTACCCATAACCTTCACCTTAACCTTAACCTTAACTTTAATTAAACCTTAACCTTAACCTTAACTTTACCTTTAACGTAACCTTAACCTTAACCTTAACTATAATCTAACCTTAACCTTAACCTTATAACCTTATCTTACCCTTAATCTTAACCTTAACCTAACCTTAACCATAACCTAATCTTAACCTTAAGCTTAACGTGACCTTAACTATATATAACATAACCCTAACCTTGACCAAACCCTTAACCTTTAACTCTACTCCCGAACCCTTACCCTAACCTTACACTAACCTTAACCTTAAACCTAAAGTTACAAGGTTAAAGGTTAAGGTTAGGTTAGGTTAAGGTAAGGTTATAGTTAGGTTAGTACAGGTTAAGTTGTTTAAGATAAGGTTAAGTTTAATGTTAGGTTAAGGTTAAGGTTTAAGGGTTACTGGTCTCTAACTTTAACCTTCACTATAACCTACCTTTAACATTAACTATTTACCTAATTCTTAACTTTTCTTTAACCTTAACCTTAACCTTCAACTTAACTATAATCTAAACCTTTTAACCTTAACCTTCCCATAACCATAACCTTAACCTTAACGCAACCTTAACCTTGGTTTTACTTCTTAACCTCACCTTTAACCCCTTAATCGCTAACCTTTTCCATAACCATAACCTTAATCCTTAATTCCCGACATGAAACCCGTAACCTTTAACTCCGAACCTAATTTCTAATCCTTGGACCTTTATACCATAACCTAACCCTAATCTTGACCAAACGCTAACCTTAACTTTAATGTAAAATTAACTTTCACCTGACCTTCCCATAACCTTTCGCTATAATCTAACCTTTAAGTCTTTAACTGACGCTAACCTTTAATCCTTAAGTTTACTCACCCCACTCCTTGACGTGCACCTGAGCGTTAGGGTTAGTGTTGGTAGCTAAGCGTAAAGCGTTTTAAAGCTAAGCGGTTAAGCGTAAGCGTTACAGGCTAAAGTTAAGCGTCGGGCGTTGAGCGTTAATGTTAAGTGACTTTGGTCAAGCCGTAAGGTTAATTTAAGGTTAAAGTTAAGGTTAAGTGTTAGGCGGCGTTAGGTAAAGGTTACGTGCTAAGGTTAAGCTAAGGGTTTGCGAGCGTTAGGGTTAGGCTAGAAGCTTTAGGTCAAGATGAGCGTTAAGCTAAGGTTACTAAGGTGGCGCGTTGCGGTAGCTGCTGTTTAATGGCAAAGGTAAAGTTAAGGTTGCGCTGTTGAGGTTACGGGCCGAAGTAGGATTAGGTAAGCGTTGAGCGTTAGTGTTGAGCGAGCTGGAGCGTTAAGCGTTATGGTTGAGCGTTAGTGTTTAGTGCTTTAGGTTAGCGCTAAGGTTAGTGGTGCAGCTAAGCGGCGGCGGTTTAGCCAGTGCTGGGCGTTGAGCGTTAGGCAAACTGCGGCGTATGGGCGTGCGTTGAGCGTTAGGGTTAGGCTAGCGCTGCGCTGCCGCTCTGGCCGAGCGTTAGGGTTAGCTATAGTTACAGGCCAAGGTTAAGCGTTGTGGTTACGTAAGGTTAAGACAAGGTAAAGGGTGAGCGTTGCGGCTGGGCGTTGCGCGGTGGCGTTAAGGTGAGCGGCAAAGCTAAGCGTTGAGCGTTAGTGCTAAGCTGGGCGTAAGCGCTAAGGTCAACGGCGTCGAGCGATTGAGCGTGCGTGTTATGCAAGGGTAAGGCGTTAACTCCACCTAACCTTAACCTTAACCTTGACCTTAGCTATAACTTTAACTTGACTAAACTCAGTAACCTTTAACCTCCACCTATAACCTTGACCAAACCCTTAAGGTTAGGTTAAGTGTAAGTCAAAGTCGATGGTTATGTAGTTAGGAAAGGTTAAGGTTAAGTGTTATGTTGAAGTCAAGGTTGAAGGTTATGTTGAAGCGTTATGTGTGTCAGGGTTATACAACATAAGTCAGGGTTAAGGTTAGGGGAAGGTTAAGGTTAAAGTCAAAGTTATGGAAGGTGTAGGTTGTTGTTAAAGGTTAAGTGTAAAGTTAATGTTAAGTTCAAGTTAAATTTAACCTTAACCATTAACTGTATCTTACCCTTAACCTTAACCTTAACTTTACCCTTAACTTAACACTAACCTAACCTAAACCTTAACCTTAAAATTAACCTTAACCTTTAACCTTAACTTAACATTAACCTTAACATTAACTTAACCCTAACCTTGACATAACCCTTAACCTTAACCTTAACATAACCTTAACCTTAACTTTACCCTTAACCTTGACTTTAACCTTAACCTTATTCTAACCTTAACCTTCCCCTAACCTTAACCTCGGACTCGACCTTGACTCGACTTTAACCTTAACCTAATCTTAACCTTAACCTTTACCCTTAACCTTTCACCTTAACCTTAACCTTAAAATTTACCTGCTAAGGTTAAGGTTATGGTAAGGTTAAGGTTAAGGTTAAGGTTATAGTTAAGGTCAAGTTTAATGTTAAGGTTAGGAAGATTTAACCTTACACTTCCCTCTGTCACCCTTACCCTTAACCTAACCTTAACCTTACCCTTTAGGTTAACCTAAGGGTAATGTTAAGATTAAGGTTAAGGTTAGGTTAACTCCAAGGTTAAGGTCAAGGTTAAAGCTAATATTAGGCTGTTAAGGTTACAGGCCAGGTTGAGGGTTGAGGGGCATTGTTAAGGCGTTTTGGGAGATGTTATGTTAAGGTTAAGTGATACACCTCAAGGTGCTAAGGTCGTTATGATAGTATTATTTTAAGGTTAAGATTAGGTTAAGGAGTAAGTATAAAGTGTTAAGGTTAAGGTGAAGGTGAAGGGTAACCTTAACCTTAAAACAACCTTTGACCTTAACTAAACCCGTAAAATTAACCTTGACCTTGACCTTAAATTTACTCCTTAACCTTAACCTTAACCTTAAACTTAACCTCTCACCTTGAAACTATAACCTAACCCTAACCTTAACTTTTAACTTTAACTTACCCTTAACCTTCCACCTTAACCTTTAACCTTTCACTACAACCTTAACCATAACTTCTTGACCTTAACCTTAACTTAACCTAACCTTAACCTTAACCTTAACCTTAACCCAACACGTTGAGCCCTAAATTGTCTTCCGTTGCAAACCTTGCACTTCATTTCATCATTTATTTATCAATGCATAGGCTTAAAAATCAGTTGAATAATGATCAATATTTCTTAAAGATTACATCGATGATTAACATGTTATATTTTCATGATTTTTTGCTGTCCGAATAATTTTGAATAGTTTAGCCACAAAATAAAGGAATTCTATAGCCATTCAAGCGTTTCCTAGCCTGTGTTTGTGTCTAAGTATGATGCAAAAGTCAATTGGAGAAAAGGCGCACATGGGCAATTCTAAAATCTTCCCCACATGATTCCTTCCATCCACAAGAACCGAATCGACAACCGGAGGTGTCTAATCCAAAGGTCAAAGCGAGAGTCAAAGAGACTATTTTCTATAGGAGATTAGGACTCCCGATTTTCTTTTCAGCAAATCACGAGTCTCAATTTCAATTTTGATTAGAAGACTACACCTATACCTATTTTTTTTCAAACATTATTTATGAATTTTCATATCAATTAAACTCGTAGAACCCAGAGAGGATCGGCTAATAACTCATTCGTAAACACTATGATACTCTATTTTTGAAGCATTGTTTTAATAAAAGGAGATTAGCCTCGATTCTATTTTGACTACAATTTTAGGAGCTAAAGGATTACACCGAATTGATAGTAGAGGAACCCCGTTTATTCGAGGAGGTTTCATGCATCTTCTAGCTAAGTTCATTCTAGTTTCGTTTAGCATTTCTCTCCGTATTTTTTTTATTTCTTTCATAATTTTCAATTATTGTATCCAAATGAGTAAAGTTTGTTAATGAATGGATAGTGACTCATAGCGTAAAGTAGTTGCTTAGGTTTCATTTATTGTCTTTCATGGTTAAACAATCATCGTTTCGATTAGAGTAAAGACCATTTAAATCTTAAATTGAAATGGTTAGTGACTTATAGATACAATAATTGTCTAGGAGATCTCATGCACACCACAATTAATCTTTTTTCTAAAAAGCTCTTCCAATAAATCTCAATTATATGAATTTGATTTAGTTGTAGGTTTGAGTTATTAATTATTTTAGTATTTCATTTCATGTTATAGGAGATCCTCATTACACTACCCTTAATATTTTTCACAAGCTCTTCCAATAAATCTCAATTATATGAATTGATCTCGCTTTGTAAGGTTTGGAGTTATTAATTGTTTCAAGATTTCATTTCATGTTATAGGAGATCCTCATTACACTACACTTAATCTTTTTCACAAGCTCTTCCAATAAATATCAATTAAATGAATTGGATTCAGCTTGTAATGTTTGAGTTATTAGTTGCTTTCATTTCTTGAATTCTCAATTGAGTTGCAATATCCATGGATTAGGATTTTAATTTTTACCATTTCTAATTAGAAAATAAAACTCAAAAAAATTGTGAATAAAACTCTCTCTTTAATTCATTTGATAAACATTTTATTTTTCTTCCTTTTTTAAAATAGATTAATTTCATATTTTTCATAGAATGCTAAGAATCAAAATATAAAAAACTCCCAAAAACATCAACAAAACCTTAAAACAACGAAGTAGGAAAAGGGATACTTAGGCACATATAGTGTATTACAGTTCATCAGTGCTTTACTAGCCCTAGTCGATGATTTATGTTAACAATTTAGGACACTAAATTGACTTAAAAATTTTTGCGTTGTTGCTGTGGAAGTGTAACTAGGTAGCCTTATTTCTTGCATCCCGTAAACAATGACATGTGTAGAGAAAGAGACTCTAGGGGTAGATTTATAAGAGGAAGAAGCTTAATTCCCACAACACCACTCACTCCACCGAGACCAAGAAGTAGCACACCTCCAACCAAAACCCATATTCGATACTATACCGGTCATAGGATTCCGAAAATTTTTCAAGATTAGATATCCAATCGTAAAGATCTCCCACTTTTTCTCATCAAGCAATTTTAGAAGAAGAAGAGGATCCAAGGACTCTGTAATAGGAATAACCTTTTTCACTTCCACAGGAGAATACATTCCAGAAAAAGAATTAGAAATCCCCAGTGAAGAGGACGAAGAGGAATCTTTATTCAATATACCCTTGATAGAAGAACCGAAGAACAATTAGTTCTCCATACCGAACGTTATATTAGTTCGTAGTTATATATCATGGCATGAAGAGGAGAAGAAGGAGGAGAAAGCGAAGGAGAAATATTTAATGGAGAGAACTTGCTATTTTGAGGAGGTAGAGGTAGAGGAGGAGAAAGAGGAAGAGGAAGAGAAAATGCGAAAGGAGGTAGAGATAGAGGAAATGCAGAAAGGAGATAGAGGTAGAAGGGGGAATTGAAAGCTCTTGATTACATATAATAGATGAAGAAACAAATGCTACCATATAAAAATATCTCACCCTCTCGTTCTTCCAATTTTCATGGACTCGAAAAGTGAAGACCCCGCAGAAATTTTTATTTGAATTCGAAGTTCTATGCAAAACTTATGAATATCTTCAAGATGCTTAAAAAACTAAACTATTCTCTTCAACACCGAAAGGAGCAAACACTAAAATGGTTTATTAGTCTAATCACTGGGTCTATTGGGACATGGAATGATATGAGGAAAGCATTTCCTAGAAAGATATCCGGATTATCGTATATGAGTCAACCATAAGGAAGAAATGTTAAAAATGATGCAAAAAGAGGATGAAAATCAGAAGATTTACTTGAAAGATTTAATTATAACATTAAAAGGGTAAAAAATGCAAAATTTAGATCAAGACACCTTGAAAACTCTTTGTTGAAAACAATTAGGAATGAATGGATAGATATCCTTAACATGATGGGGAAAGGAGATATATCTCAAACTTTTCATTACTCCGATATAGTAGAATTTTGTATTAATCTCTCAAAAAGTAAAATCTAAAACCTTTAAAGGACCAAGAGACCTTGCTCTTGCAAGGGCAAACAAATATGCAACTAGAAATAGGCAAGTAGGGCAAAAATAGGGAATATTCTTGATGAATTCAAAACTGATATTCTAGGGAGTCTTAGTGAACAAATAGATACTCTTAAGCTACAAAATAAGAAGAAAGCCAAAAACTCGATGCCTTAGCAATCTTTTGTCCCAAATGTAGAAAGAAAAATGCCTTAAGAGAGTGTCTCGATGCAAAAGTAATAGAAACTCGTCAATTTGTTCTCAAAAAACATGAGACCAAGAATTGTCCTTCAATCCCTAGCCTTTAAAGTTTTCTTCCAAGAAGAAACAACTAAAAATCTACGTAATCTCTTTAATTTTGTTCTAGAATACCTTGGCGGACCTCAAACACAAGCGTTTAATAATCGATGTATAATCAACCCCCACCAAATTGGAATTTCGTAGCAACCTTGGGCCCCAATTTCAAAATCAATCTCAATATTGGGCTCAAGGAGCACAAAATCCTTATGTTAGGTTCTCTCCAATATTATCAATATCCAAAAATCTTATCCATCTTATCCATCATATCCAAATCTTCCTCTTCAACAAAATCCTTAGCAATCCACAACCTCAAAACACGAATCAAAATTCACCATTTCCATTGCCATTTCTCAAAAATCAAACCAATTACCTTCCTAGCCAATACCAAACCCCAATAATAAAAACCTCGTAATACATATATGATATAAGGACAAAAATTTCCAACTTATTTGATTATTCCTTTAGACCTTAATGTCGTCCAACCTCTAGGTCCTGAAGAGTAATTGAGAGTCTCTCTCGTAGTTATACAAGAACAAAATAATTCTGAGGAAGATTCTCTACGGTGAATAAATGAAGAAAGCACATCTCTTCAAAACCAAAAATATTGAAAAAGAAAAAACAAAAAAGAACCAATTATTTCAACTCCCACGTATAGCAACCATCAACATCTACTACTACACCTCCTTTTCCCGCAAGATTACAAATTGATATAGGTGTAGAGAAACAAATTATGATGCCTAACTATGATTTCCTAGATGAACCGAGAAATGTTTGTATTAAGATTCCATTATTACAAGCCATCAAGGAGATCCTAATCCTAGAAAAAATAATAAAGGAGTTGAGCATGAAAAAAACCTGAGAAGAAAAATCAAAGAGATAAAAAGAATAGGAAAAATAGTAGATATAATGATGGGAAATATTGCTATTCCAAAATATCTAGATCCCGAAAGTCTAGTTGTCAAAACACATATCAATGGAATTGAGATACCAAACACATTAATTGATCTAGAAGCAGCAATAAATATCATGAGTAAGCAAACCATGGAAAAATAAATCTTCCTAATCTCTTTATACACCTACATTACTACAAGCTAGCGTATAGATCCAGAATCAAACCGTATGGGGGTATTAGAAGATATTTCAGTTGTCCTTAGATTCTTGGGAGTACCTTATGGATTTTATGATCCTAAATCCTAAAAATGATCTAGGAGGACATCCTATTATACTAAGAAGATCTTAGTTAGCTACAACTAATACCTTCATTAGTTGTAGATCTAGTGATATGTACATCTCTCGATGGTAGTTCAACCAAGAAATTCACTTTGTATCCTCTAGCAAGAACAATCATAGAAATAGATGATAATCAATGGATTGATGACGAAGAAGATATACAAACTCTCCTCTTCACTATTTCCAAAAATCAGAGAAGATAATCTGCATTCTAAATGTCCTAGAAAATCGTGAATCTTCTTCGTAATACAAACATGAAGAATTTCAAGAAGAATCAAATATTGAATTTTTGTCATCAAGAAAAAATGTCTCTTTACTCCCTGGAATAATTTGGCAATTCTATAATTGAAATATTTCCAGGAAAACCTTAAACATAAATAAAAACCCTGGAAAAAATCTCAACAAGAGAAGCTAGTCAAAATATTACAGAGATATTCCTCTCGCATATGCATGGGAATGCACCGATATGAAAGGGATTAACCCTAATACTTGCACTCATCATATACAGAGGAAAATTGTAAACCAATTAGATGCAGCTCAGCATAAGGATGAATCCAAAACTTAGGGAGATCGTTAAAGAAGAGTTACAAAAATTGTTAAATGTCGAATTTATTTATCCCATTTCGTATAGTCAATGGGTTTCTCCTTTCGTGATTGTACCCAAGAAAAATGGTAAATGGAGGGTATGAATTGACTACCAAGAATTAAACAAAGCTACTCTTAAATATCATTTTCCTTTACCTTTTATAGATCAAGTATTGGATACATTAGCAGTGGCAAAAACTACTTTTCATTTCCGGATGGTTTCAGTGGTTATCATCAAATTCAAAGTTGCAATTGAAGATCAAGACAAAACCACATTTACTCTCGTCCTTGGGAAACTTATGTCTACCGAGTATTACCTTTTGTATTGTGCAATGCACCTACAACATTCGAAAGGGCAAGATTGGGAATATTTTCTCATATCTAATACATGATTATATAGAAGTATACATGGATGATTTCACAATCTATGGTAATACATTTGAAGAAGCCTCTTAAAAAACTTGGAAAAGGTTCTGAAAAAGGTGTAAAGAAGCAAACTTTTCATTGAGTCATGAAAGATGTTTCATGATGTTTATCGAAGGGATTGTCCTAGGACATCATATCTTAGGAGATGGATTAGAGTTGATGAGTCAAAAGTTGAAGTCATCTCTTAGACTATTAGTTCCAAGCTGTCAAAAAGATGTTAGGATTTTTCTAGGATTTATAGGATACTATAGAAGATTTATAGAAAACTTCACCAAGATAGCATCTCCACTTTTCAAACTACTCACTAAGGACTGTGGAATTCAAATGGAATTCTCGACCGTCAGCTTAGCATTTGAAACCCCTAAAACAAAAAATATCTACACCTAGTTTTAAGGGACCTAACTAGAAATTACCTTTTCATATCTCAACGATGCCTCGTATATAGCCCTAGGAGTCGTGTTGGGACGAAAAGACTCGATCCCTTATGCCATCTACTATACAAGTAAAAATTTGACTCCTTCGTAGTTGAATTATACCGTAACTCAAAAATAATTTTACCCATTGTTCATGCTATAAATAACCATAAATTATATAATAGCCTACGAAACCTTTATGTTCACACAGATCACTCGCAATTAGGTATTTAATGAATAAATCAATCACTAATGGAAGAGTCATAAGATGGTTATTTATTTTACAAGAATTTAATATCATCATTCTAGATAGGCCTGGAAAACAAAATACAAATGGTTGATTTCCTATCTAGACTCCAAAAATATTAAAGACAATACTCAGCTTGAAGATAAATTCCCCGATGAATACTTTTTTCGAAATAACTACTAAAACTCCGTGGTTTGCGTACATTACTAATTATTTGGTTTCGTGAAAATTTCCTTTCAATTATGAATGCAAGAGATAAAAGAAAAATCATTTATGAAAGTGCGAAATTTTCATGGATTGCTAATGAATTATACAAGACAAGTCCACATCTTATTATCGAAGGTGTGTTCATGAAGATGAGATGCCCCGAGATTCTTAAGGCATGTCATGATGAGCCTTATGGTGGAAATTTTATTTGACAAGAGGACAAACCTTATAAAATCCTTCATCTAGGATATTATTAGCCATCCATCTTTAAGGATGCTAAGGAATATGTCAAAAGGTGTATAGTTTCCAAAGGGTAGGGAAACCTTCTCCCTTCAAGTGAAAATGCCATTGCAACCTCGTGCACATATTGAACCTTTTGGAGAAATGGGCCATGGATTTTGTAGGACCTATTAATCCTCCATCAAAACAAAAGAAGCATATCCTAGTTTTCATCGATTATGTCACTAAATGGGTAGAATCCAAGGCATTACCTTCGCTAATGAAGTATCCGTAGTTAATTTTCCTTTTTGAGGATATTTTTACTCGTTTTGGTGTCCCAAGAGAAATTTTTCATAGATCAAGGAGCTAAATTCACATCAAATTTGTGAGTAAATGGTATAAAAGTACAAAATCAGCACAGAAATATACTCCCTACCATCCACAAGCAAAATGGCCAAATTAAATCTACTAATAAGGTGATTAAGGGATTCTTACAAAGACCTGCTCATTTACATAGAAGAGATTGGGAAGAAAGGCTTCCGAAGCCTTATGGGCCTCATAGAACTACATGGAGAAACAAAATAGGGCACACTCCTTATGAACTTGTTTATGGAAAAAAGTCATGCTTCCCATAGAGTTTCGCATCCAAACTTTCAAGATGCGCAGAGTCCAACTAGGACTTGATTTGATCAAGCACATAGCACACGGCCGGAGAAAATTAATGAATTGGATGAGATCGTACAAGATGTAGTCCAAAGAGCAAGCATAGTCCAACAAAAAAGGGCTAGATGGCATGATAAATATATCAAAGAAAAGAAATTTAAAGAAGGTGACTCGGGAACTCTTGTTTGACCCAAAATTCAAGGATTTTCAAGGTAAATTTCAAACCCATTAGCTTGGGCCATATGAAATTGAGAAAATATTTGAAAATGGAGCAATAAATATCGAACAATAGATGAAGGAAAGGTATCATTTCTTGTAAATGGACACAAAGTAAAAATTGTATCATAAACCACTTTCAAAAGAAGAGTTTGTCAGAAAATTCCAAGAGAACATTGATATGAAGTTAGTGATGAAGCATCCTTATTTTTCACTAACTTAGTTTGTATTTTTATTCAAAAAATTAAAATAATAATAATAATAATAATAATAATAATAATAATAATAATAAAGGTATAAATATGAAAACCAATCAGTGATTGGCATTTTTATGCAGAAATTACAGGGTGAAAATCAGAATTTTTCTACCACCCTATACTTTCAATTTTTTCTTTTTTTGCAACTAAATATTCATAAAATCACAAGTATGCGTTCATTTTCTTTCACCCATACTTCACTTCATTCATATTTCATTCCATTCCATACTTATATTTCATTTAATTTCATGCTTCCATTACATTCCATTCCACATTCATGTTCCATCTCATTCCATTCCATATCCATATTTCATAATCTTTTGACAGGTACATTCTACAGCCTGTGCTCTGTTTCGTAGCCAACCGTTCGTCAAAGTACCCAATTTGATCGTAGCTCTACTTCAATAAAACAAAGAATGATAATGAAAGGAGACTATGGATCTTAGAAGATCAATATTCCACAAATGAAGGACAAACACAACAAGCAACAAAATAAAAAAAGGTCTCGAGGTAAATTGTGCAAAGTTATTTTGATAGAAAAATATAAAAACATGAAAAAAGATACAACATGCTTAATCATATGTCTCCTAAGAAATCTATCATTCGAATTGATATTATTTCATAATAAAACACCCGGACCATATCCCTTACTCCTACGCTCCATAACGGTTCATCATTAACTAAATGAATAATGGTCGTAATCTTAGATGTGACCTATTAGGCCACGTTTTAAAAAGATCGTATCATTTAGTTATGATTCCAAGATTTTCATAAATCTCTTCGCAACTATTTCATTCTATATCAAAACCTCAACATTCTTCATAATTTTCCCATCACTTTTTTCGTTCACCACCTCATTCACTCACTACCATTATATTCTATGCTTTAGTTCATCCGTAAATAGAGAAGTCATTTTAATGGCGAAACATCCTTCATCAAATACTCTTTCTTCATACACATGATCGAAGCAGAGCATCGACCCTATAGCTCAGGGAAGGAAGTAATCTGTACAAAAAGAAATGGGGGTTAATTGTGAGAGCAAAGTAACCAATGGGAGTCAAATACTTAGAAGGATACCCACAATTTAAATGGCTATTACAAAAGCAAGTTGGGTGGTTGAGTTTTGTAGAAAAAATTCAATTGGTTCCATAAAGAAATTACAAAAACTCATTTGCTAAATCATTTGATTGATCGAAGTAGAAATTGGAGACATTAATTTTACCATACACAGTCATTAAATTTACCATAACGGAATTTCCAAGACAAAGAGAACGCCGGTTCAAGCGGAAGGAGTTTCATAATGAGTCTCGAAACAAATGTCGAAGAACCTAGGTATGGACGTTACGTGTGCATTAGAAAAAGAATTCCAAGCACAGCTTTAAAAAATTAAATGAGAAACATGTTATTAATTTTGAAAAAAATATAACATGTGAAGGTAGAATAGGTACAATGTATGTTTATCACATCAGTGCTATTGATAAATTTCTTAAATGATGGAGAAATAAATCTACCTTTCTTCGTGCTTAATAGCTTTGAAAAAGAATGGCTTCCAATGTTCAGAAAGGGCATAAATTTCAGAAACTACTTTATACCACCATGGTTTAGTTAAAGTTCTGATTGAATTCCATTTGAAGAAAATAGGAGATAACTAGGAAGAGTTTCTTTTAAGAAATCATTTTCAAGAACAAGAGGAAACATCATCTAAAGAAGAGATTGTTAGAAGAAGAAAGAGAAGAAAAGTTGATAAGGCTATTGAAAATAAACATGATACATTATCACAAGAAGAGAGTGAAGAATTGATTTCAAAAGTTGGAAAAAAATTAGGAAACAAAGTTAGGGTCAAGCAGAAAAGAGAAGATAAAAAGTAACATACCCATGAAGAAAATGAAAATCCACCAAAATTAAGGAGAAGTTCTAGACTCAAAGGAATAATGAAAAAGACATTAGTTAAAAAACACAATAATTATAAATATTGAAGATGAAGAAACTCCGTTCAAAACACCGCTGATAGATCTTCACATCAGCCAAGAAGACCTCATAGAAGAACTCCCGATATAGACCCGTACCTCAACAAAAAAATCTATGATTATGTGGAATCTCTAGAAAGAAAGGCCTCATAAAATCAAGGAAGATCCCTCACCCACAAGAACCTCCAATAGAAACCTTAAGAAAATATAACTATGAATTGGAGATACCGAACGAACATATAAAAAATGAGAATGAAATCTTGAGAGAACAAATTAAATTTAAGAATGCTATGAATGATACTCTCACTCCGAAATTGGGCACACTAAATAAAGATGACACAAGCTAAAGAAGAGTATAAGAAACCTGACAGGCCTCATAAATCTTAAGTTCAAATTATTCATGAGAAAACCTAGAGTGACATCGACCACCAAAAAGAAGCAGAAGATAAGGTCTGGATGTTCTAGTAGGTTTCAGAGCACATGGAATAAAGTTTTGATGGAATTTCATGAGGACATGCAAGAGTTTTGGCAAGGCAAGTGTTGAGCCCTAAAATTGTCTTTTTCTATTGAAAAACCTTCACTTCATTTCATCATTTTTTTATCACTTCATAAGCCTAAAAATCAATGAAGAATGATTAAGATTGCTTAATGGTTACATACAAAAATGATTAACATGTTGTATATTCGGAATTTTTGTTGTCTTAATAGTTTTGAACAGCTTTAGCTACGTATCATGTGCATTCTCAGAGCTTTACCAGAATTCCATAGTTGTTTTTGTGTTTAAGTATGATGCAAAAGTCAATTGGAGAAAAGTACGATTGGAAGTTCTCAAATCTCTCCCTACATGATTCCTTCTTATCCACAAGGACCGAATTGACAATTGGAGGTGTCTAATCCAATGGTCAAAGCGAGAGTCAAAGAGTCTGTTTTCACAGAATTAGACTCCTAATTTTCTTTGCAGCGCAAAAATCACGAGTCTCAAAATATTCTCAATTCAATTTTGATTTGAAGATTACACTTGTACCTATTTTTGTTCAAACATTAGTTATGAATTTTCATATAAATTAAGCTCCTCGTAGAACCAAGAGAGGACGGTTAATAACTCATTCGGTAATCACAAATGATAACTCGCTTTTTCAAGCATTTTTTTAATAAAAGGAGATTAGCCTTGATGCTATTCTAATTACAATTTTGAGCTAAAGGATTACACCGAATTGATAGCAGAGGGCCCTCGCCATTTGAGGAGGTTTCATGCATTTTTCTAGCTAAGTTCATTCTAGTTTATATTTAGCATTTCTCTATTTTTTTTAATGCTTTCATAATTTTCAATTATTGTATCCAACTCGAGCAAAGTTTGTTAATGAATGGATAATGACCTATAGGTGCGTAGTTGCTTAGGTTTCATTTCTTGTCTTTCATGGTTAAACAATTATCGTGCTCGACCAAGTAAAGACCATTTAAATCTTAAATTGAAATGGTTAGTGATTTATAGATAGCGTAATTGTTCAGGAGATCCTCATACACTACACTTAATATTTTTCAAAAGCTCTTCCAATAAATCTCAATTATATGAATTCAATTCAAGCCTGTAAGGTTTGAGTTATTAATTGTTTTAGTGTTTAATTTCATGTTATAGGAGATCCTAATTACACTACACTTAATATTTTTCACAATATTTTCCAATAAATCTCAATTATATGAATTGGATTCAGCTTGTAAGGTGTTGAGTTATTAATTGTTTCAAAGCATTCATTTCATGTTATAGGAGATCCTCATTAAACTACACTTAATCTTTTCACAAGCTCTTCCAATAAATCTCAATTAAATAAATTGGATTCAATTGTAATGTTTGAGTTATTAGTTGATTTCATTTCTTGAATTCTCAATTGAGTTGCAATATCCATGGATTAGGATTTTTAGTTTTCACCATTTCTTAATTAGAAAATAAACTCCAAAAACTTGTGAATAAAAATCTGCTTTAATTCATTTGATAAACATATTGTTTCATTTCTTTAAATAGATTAATTTCATCATTTTCATAGAATGCTAAGAATCAAAACATAAAACCGCCAAAAACATCAACAAACCCTTAAAACAATGAAGTAGGAAAAAGGGATACTTAGGCACATATAGTGCATTACACTTCATCAATTTACTAGCCCTAGTCGATACTTATATAAACAACTTCTAGGACACTAAATTGACTAAACACTAACTCTTAACTCAATCCTTAATCTTTTCTAATGTAACCTTAATATAGACTTTAACTCGACTTCTAAACTTTAACTTCTTAACTTAACTTCTTAACCTTTTAACTCTTAACTTAACCATAACTCTTACTATTAACTCGAACTCGAACTTCTAATCTTGTTAACTCTAACTCTATGCTTGACTCTTAACTTTAACTTTACCCTAACTCTTGTTTTTGAATCCTTGACTTTAAATTTACCTTAACCTTAACTCTTACTCCTTAACCTTAACCTTAACTTTATTTTAACTTTAACTCTGAAATCTTAACTTTTCTAACTTCTTGACTTTTACTTCTTAACTTAACTATAACTTTGACCTTGAATTTACCTTAACCCCTTAACCTTAACCTTCACCTCACCTTAACTTTACCCTTAACTTAATCTTAACCTAACCTTAACTATACCTTAACCCCCAACCTTGACCAAACCCCGAACCTTAACCTTAAATCTAACCTTAACCTTGACATTACCCTTAACCCTAACCTTAACCATAACCTTTACCTTAACGTAACCTTAACGAAACCTTAACCTCCGAGTAAACATGTAACTTGAACCTTAACCTAAAATTAACTCGTCACTTTTACCCTTAACCCTAACCTTAACTTAACCTTAATCGTTACCCTTATCTTAACCTTACGCTTAACCTTAACTTTAGCTTAACTTATTTATCTTAACCTAACCTTAACCTTAGGTTATGGGATGGTTAAGGTTAACGCTAATGGGTTAAGGTTATGTTAAGGTAAAGTCAAGGTTAGGGTTAGGGTTATATTTAAGGTTAAGGTTAGGTTAAGGGTAAGATAAGGTTAAGGTTAGGTTAAGGTTAAGGTTAAGGTCAAGTTAAGGCAGTGAACTGTTACACAACATTTTTTCACTGTCGCAATCCCTCGTCCCATACATTGGAGGACTATTCCGTGACCTCGTGAATAGTAAAAATGTCTTGAAAACCACCTTTCATGGTATCGTCTCGCATAAGGACAAAAAATTCTCTCGAAGAAAATTTCCTTTGAAAAACCCTAAAAAATAGATGTTTTAGCCTTGGCGCAACTAGCCAAATTCATCCTCGCGCCAATGGGGGAAATCCACACTAGAGGGCGTGCTAACCGGCGCTCCGTCCCTCGTGTTTACGCTCGAGCCAAGCTTATTAAGGGATGTTTTTTAAAAAATAAATGAAGAAGTTTGATTATAACAAACTCTTTAATGAATCATCAAAAGGAGTTGGGTGGTTTGGCCCGGATCTTGATGTATAGGAAGTGGTTTTCCACCTATCATGGAAATTTCATAAGAGATAGGGCCCATCCCATGATTATAGGGATCCCTACTTCCTTTCCTCCATCTATAAAAGCTTGCCCTCTCCATTAGCAAGCTAGTCGAACTTGTAGGAAGGAAACTATAGTCGGTAGCTGACTGAGAGCCAAGCCAAGAGAATCCCGTAAGAGAGAGAGCTTCATCCGTATTCGACTGTGCTTTGTTGAGACACGCTCCATTGCAAACCCCCGCCAAAGGAAGATCAGCTAGCAGAATTTGCTTTGTAATCTCCTTTGTAATTCATAACAGAAAGAAACTATGATTGTGGTTCATTCATTTGTTCATTTATTTATGTAATGCAATGAATTATGTCCTCTCTGATCGATATATGGTTGTAAGCATGCTGATTTTACATTGTATGTCATCGTTTCCTCGCATGTAGTATGGTGTTCTGAGCGTATAAT
This sequence comes from Pinus albicaulis, assembly GCA_034641835.2. Taxonomy (NCBI): domain Eukaryota; kingdom Viridiplantae; phylum Streptophyta; class Pinopsida; order Pinales; family Pinaceae; genus Pinus; species Pinus albicaulis. The sequence goes on along the minus strand of MU968322.1, from coordinate 88,933 downwards.
GGAAGGATTGTGGATTTGTCAAGCTACTAGGGCAAAACATCATATTTTCTTTTCACTGACAACTCATGGGATTTGAGGTAGGCCACTTATCACAATATTTGTCTTTTTGTAACTAGGAACCAACATCATTGTGTGACTTGATTGGTCATAGACCCGATCCGGGCTAGTGGACTGCTCTCTCGCCCAGCAGGGGATTTACCTCCTCAACAAACTCGGCGACTCCACTCAGGGAGTTAGTTGGAGTTAGTCTTTCCTTCTTGTCGTTGTTTTTTGGCTTTTTGATTGATTTATTTTCTCTTCTAGTTCACCTCCTTGGTGTCAAACCCATGTTCAACCCCTAGAAGACCCGCATCCGTCTTTCGTTTGTCCTTTTTCATTTTTTTCCCATAGTAAACTTGATTGGCGTGGTTTAGCTCTTGATATTTGCGCCAACTCGGTGCTAGTTGTTAGCAGGGCCCCTCGCGCCAACGCTTTTTGGCGTAGACACAGCCCAAACGTACGCGCCAACTTTGTTTGGTGTCAGGGTTTGCTTGATTTTGGGCTCGAGCTTGATTTCGGTCCTAGTGTCATTTTTCTGATTGATTGAGTGCCTTTGAAGTCTTTGTCTACCGTGTTTGGCCCTTGTCCTCTCGGTTGTTTTCCTTTTACTATCATTTTTTCATTCTAGCTCCCAGGGCTTCTAGGTGCTCACAGTGCCGAGCCTCCCATGGGAGCTTTTGGGTCCTTGCTTTCCTGCGTCGATGCGTGTTTTGATTCTTTGAATTCGTTTTGCCGGAGTCCATTGTATAATTGCATTCGTTGAGTGATTGTTCCCTCTTTCATTCAAGTTTTTCTTTGTCTCATTCCAAGCCTAGATTACACTGCTTGTGTGAGTATTTTTTGGAGATTCTTCTTCGATTTGAGGGATTTCGCCATCGCCTTGGCCCTCGATCTGCGTGCATTTGTATCGAGTGAACTTGTTTGTTTCATCTTCCACCGTCATTTCCTCGAATTGGTTTCTTCATTAGTCATTCATTTAGTGCATTTTGCTCTAAAATATTGAAAAATACAAAAACAAATTTCTTTGCATTTTGATTAGCTTAGTGAAAATTGAAAGCTCTTTCACTGTTACTAGTGTTATATGACTCTAAGAGAGAAGTTTTTCTAGTTCCATATAATGTCTGCACCGGACATTAGTATGTTTTTGTGTCTTTCATTTTGTTGTCACTTGAAAAGCTCTCAACTCTCCCGTAGATAGCTCTTCATTGAACATAATGATGTTTGTGGCATGTAGTTTGCATTTAGAGTTTTTATTAAGATCCAACATTCGATAGGGCCTATGAAATTGAAACGTAAATTGAAGATTAACTCTAAAATATATTGAATTAACCTAAGGAAACATTGAAACATTAATAGAATATCTAGAGGTCTAGGCTAGTGATGGGTCCCGTGTTGTCGTTAAACCTAGTAGTCGTCATTCGCCATTTGGCTTTAGCACAATGCTAGTACGTACTTGTGCTCCCCATACCGTCGCGTATATAAAGGGATACCCCATTAGGTTGCAATCCTTTACCCGTAGGAAGTTTCGAGTCTGCCGCCTGCTTACCCGTGATACACCGGACACAACATTCTGGAGATTACCTACACGTACATCAAGTCCTTGGTTGATTTTCTTCATTTTTACCAAGGCGTATATGGAAGTTCATGGATATCTCGGTACACCCATTTTCCTAGATTACTCGCAGAGCAAGCCATTTTGATCTTTACTGAAAGTCACTAAATTTGAAAAATATCATCAAGCGATTGTACTTTCACTCTTGTTTCCAAATTGAAAGTGATAGTCACCTTTACTCGTTTCTAGACTCTTAAAACATGAAGCAAAGAAATTTCTAGTTTTAATGTGGTAAAATTAATCACCCTACGATCACACGCCCATTTAGAGATTGATTTTTTGGCCTATTGTTGTTTGTCTTGGTTTTTTCCCGTGTGTCTTTGTTTTGATCTCTTCCTTTTCATTATAGTCACAAGGGGCTAAAACCCCGCTCGCTCTACCGCAGCCCTTACACAGATGATTTATCGAGGCCTCCTACCCTCTCGCCGAGTATCAACAACCTATTGTATCCGAGTTTCCCTAACTCGGGGACCCGTTATATCTAAACTTCCCTTTGGAGGACCACTGACTTCAATTGGCCCTTATCCAATGCTTTGTTTGGATTTGAGTAGGGGAACACTTTCCTCCTATTACATTTGGATCACCTTTCTTGGTCACGACTATACCTCCTAGTCCTTTTCTTGTCTTTTTAGAAGATCTTACCGCAGATCAGATATGGACTCACCCACTCCTTCTCTAGCGAGGGAATTCCTACCTCCGGTGAAGATTACTAGCTTTTTCCCCAAAGACATCCCCAAACCCTTTGTTATGTCTTCACCTAGTCCTTTGTCTCCTAGCCGGATATAGTTCTTTAAGTCGTGTCATGCCGCCGCTGGCTCTCTATGGGAATATCGACTCCGTCCACAAGGCCGACTATTCGCTCGTTAGGGATGTTGCCATTAACACCTCTCACGACATCTCCTTTCATCACATCGGTACCTTTAGACCTACTTTCGACGCGCGTCGCGTCTACGACTGACCGTCACTACTCCCGCTCAATCTAGGACCTTGTTAGTTCCCGAAGACATTTATATAGCTTCTGCTATTCCCCGAGAATATTCTCTCCTAAGGAGTATCAGCTTGTCTTTACGTACCGTCGAACTCCAAGGTAGTCACTCCTCTCAAGATCTCAGCCATCCTTAATTTTCCCATTATGGACCTGATGGTGCCCCCAATTTCATATATTTCCATATGAATATTGTAATATCCCAAATGGGGAAATTTCCGCAACAGCCGAGAATATCTTTAGATATCCCTATTTTCCACCTCCAGGATATTAACAATCAAAAACCGAACTATTTCTGAGATCGATTGTTGGGGGAATTTATCGGATATTTCATCTTCACAAGGAAGAATGAGATCCAAAGGCTACCCGGCCCATCGCCGTACTCGCCAATAGAACTTTTTCAAGAGCTAATAATTCCCTTCAAGGAATTTCTCAATGTACCGTCCATGAGGATGTATGTATAAGGAAGCCTCATGTGAAAAATAAGGAAATCCAAAGTAGGGATGCATTAGAATATATCCTGATACCAAATCCCTACAAAATATAAGCCCAAAGAAATAACCCTAAGGGGGTTATTTAGATCTCCCCACCATAGCAAGTGTACCGAAATAGTATTCAATGAGAGAATCTTCGAAGAAAGATGAAAAACTTCAATATGAACAAAGCAATGAAAAAAATGCATCATATCATGTAAGAGGAGGGAAAATATGATATATAATGCAAAGTAGCAAATATTATACAAAATCCTTGAGGAAAATACCCTCTCAAGGTGAGTGCAAATCAACCTAAAATGAAATGTACATGCAATGAAGGAAATACATCGTTACATGACCCAAATTTACTCATGAATTGCGCCAGTTAGTCTAAGGGAAAATGACTCATAGACTCGAAATATACAAGATTATATGACAATATGAGCTCAAATAAAGATAGGGAGGAAGATCTCACACTAGAAAACCATACAATCACAATCCTCCAAGGGATTGGCTAAAAATACATAAAAAGAGGAGAAAATGTCTGGAGTTTCAGTGGGCCAGAATGTGCACTCAAATATAATACAACATAAGAGAAGGAAGTAGATGCCGCAATAAACAATGATACCTCCTCCAATGATCTCCAAAGTGAAGGGGTTGATCCCCTTATTGAAGATTGCACTCTCTAGTGCACAAAATGAACCCTTGTGCATGCCACCTCCCAATGATAACACCGTAAGGGAAGGAGACCGCACTAGGCATGAGAGAAAACATGTGGCCCAATGCCAAAATATGTGATATCAGCTCCGAGGTTTCCTTTTCTAATCTCCTAGAGAAAGATATGGCTCCTCCTCTACAAAACAAGCTCTGGATATCAAATGATGAAGATCCATCACCGCAACACCAACAACCCGCATTCTCTTGCCGCAAGAATAACACAGTAGCCGCAAATGATCGCTTTGGCCTCAAGCCATGATGTGAGGAAGATGAAGAACAATCTCTCCATGCCCTCCCATGGAAGATAAGGGCATTCCTAGCAGAATCTGTGCTATGTAGCACAAGCTCCTTCGCCTGAAGGGAGCTTAAACTTCGAATTCTATCTCCAAATATTATCCCCCCACAATGGCTCTCCTCTCATATTTTATGCAAAGCATGCATGGACCCCACTCACATTAGGGCTTTCTCTCATTTCAATTTTCCCTCCACTACAACTATGAAATATTCTTGTGCAAGCATCCCCTCTTAGGGTACGTTGTTGACTTTGGTTAACCATGGGTCTAGCTCACTTGCCTTCGGCCCTTTTCACACTTAGTCTCTATAAAAATCCACTTAAGTGACTTTTTTCACCTTAGGAGTGTTTATTAAATTGCTACATGGGTTCCCTCACCCAGTTTTATTCCTTTATTAAAATAAAAAGAATGACTAGTGTTCCAAACACTTTATTGCAAAATTTGGAACATTACAAATTTCCCTCCCAAAACTTGCTTGTCCTCAAGCAAGAGCAAAGATTAATTGAAAAATTCCTCCACTCAAGGCATGGAGTCTAAAATGTCCTCATGTAGATCCTCCATCCTCAAGCAATCAACCACAAAATGAGTCACCCTCCAACTAGGCAACTCTTGAAAGTACTCCTCCACCTTGTGCTCATGAGAAATAGGTGGGGCTGAATTTATGAACTTGGTAAGCTTCATAGCCTACCCCATGTTGTCCTCTTCTCCACTTATGATGAATGTGGAGTGAAAGATGAAATTGGGCTGCAATAGTGTTGCCTTCAAGAGGCAATATGAAGTCTAGATCCCCAAAGATCTTCTCCTCCAATGCCGCAAATCAGTCCGCCAAAATCATCTCATATGTGATGAGTTGGAATTAATCATCATATGGTACCCAATAATCATATGGTTCACCTCATGGAAAACACACATGGCCTGAACATGGTGATCATATCATCTCATACTCCTCTTGGAGCATGTGTTGCAAAAAGAAATGGAGGTCTTCTCACCCAAAGGGCACATCCACCCAATGAGTCTCCTCCTCATGATACATGTGATGGCTGTCACGGCACCGGTGAAAATAAATGGTCTTCATGAGAGACCCAAGCCACCCCATCAATCATACGAACCATGAAATGCCTCCTCCAAAATTTTGAACTCTCCAAATAACTCCTCCCACATGAAGGAAAGATATGAAGCTTGGCAATCATGGGCTTCCCATTTCTTCTTCTCAAACATACAAAATGCAAAGTAGGAGAATCGATACTCCTAATGGGCATCTTCAATTTATTTCCCTCCCTCAAAAACAAGCTTCTTCCTCAGCAAGGCTGTCTCCACCAAAGAACACATGGAAGCATAAACTTATGAGAGAAAGGAGGTGAAACATATTTCCATGCATGGAACCAGTGCAGGTGCATCATTGCCTTGCCTCAAAATAGAAATTGACACGTGTATTTTCAAAGCCACTTGTTTGCCGCGATATTCATCCCGCAAAAATGTGATCATGAAAACAAAATTTGGTGCCAAAGTGTGCACACCAAAACTATGTGGCTTTCCCCCACAAACCACCCATAAGATGGCCATCATTCTTGCTACAATAGACCATAAGTATAGCTAGACATAATGTGCAAGAAGGAAGGATCCTCCTTGATATAACATGCTGATCATAAAAACAAGAGAGTGCCAAACATAAAGCAAATGATTACCTCCCTTTATCATGTACTTTGGCCTTTGAGTTTGAAAATGGGTCGAGAGTGAAGTGTTCTCCTTACTACAACATAGTAGGGGAGTGGTTCTGCCAACCATATCATCATCCTTGGGCTATGCATCTAGCCATATGCTGATATGCATCCATTAGAAAGCCCTCCCGAAGTGGACTCCTCCATCAATGAAGAATATGCATGAAAATGCATGAGAGAAGAACCCATAAACACCGTACGAGATCCTCCTCTTGTGCCTCGTGGAACCAAGCCTAGAAAGTAAAAATGTAGTAACGAGTGCGCTCCTCCATTACTCCTTCATGCTCATCATCTACATGCTCTAAAGTTCATCACTTGTGAAGTGGCTTGGAAGACACTCCAACAAGTAACTCAAGCTCTCAAAGTGACAGCCATGGCCGGCCTTCGAGTAGGGCCACCGTCATCTCAAAGCTCCCCTCTTGACATGAATCTTTCCAAAGACTCATCCCATCATGTTGTCGCAAATGTAGAGCTCCTCCCATGAAGAAGGTGCTACTTGGGCATCCAAGATCAAGGAGCAATCCTCTTGCACTATGTTAGTGCCTCCTCTTGCTCCCACAACATCCAAACAAAAATCCGAGTAAGAATAATTTTTTGTTGCTCCCCTATACTTCCACCATACCTAATCTAAAATGGGAACATAATGAGTGGTAAGAGAAATGCCACCCCCATCGTGACACACCCATACTCCCCCCTTTTTTCCATCAAGTGCAAGAGGTGTGAAATGATCCCCGGGACCTAATGGGTTATGGATCCTCCACATTTCTGCTGGGCACACATCATCCATAAAGCTCTGCTCTCTGGTGTAAGTATCTTGCCACTTGGTGCCTCTTTCACAAGAGCTACCATCATCCCAAAACAGATTTCTCCTTTTGCATTTCATGGGACATTGAAATGCAATCTCCTTAACAACAAAATTTCTAAACCCCACCCTCACATGTGATGCATGGCTCATCAATAGTGCTTGAGAATGATGAGGGTTTCTTCCTCAAAAAGGCATAGTGCAGTGAAAGTCTCCTGCTCTAGACAACAGCTTTCCATGTTATGCAACCCCTCATGGCATGTATTGAACTAATAGGAAATGAAAACTCATGCATACCTTATTAAAGTTTGGAAGGTCTTGTGTGCATGCAAGATTATTTTCCCCAAATGTGTTGGCTACCTCAATAGCTGAAGGTGGAGGATGCTCCTCCATGAATGTGACAATGCTGGCATGTGCCTCTAGTGGTGAGGTCTCCTCCCTCCTTTGGCCAAATATTCTGATCAAGATCTGAGAAAAATCAGCAAGAGTAGAAACCCTTGCATGCCTCCCATGGCTGAACCACCAAGTTCTTTCCTCTTCCTGCTAAACAAGTGTGAAGAAGATAGAGTATCTTGGAGGACTATACGTTTTTCTCCCTATTCAGCAAGATACTCTCTTAGAATTCGAATTCCAAGTGTTCCCCATGCTTCTTCTCTGCTCCTTTGTGAGAATAGGAAGTGCATGGTCCTTCCTCTTCTCCTTTTCTGCCTCCTCAACCTCCTTGGAGAGGTTGCTGCTGGATCTGAAAATTGATGAGATGAATTTCATCCTTTGTATCATTCTAGCCTCTTCTTCTCTAAAATTCAAACTTCACAGGCTGATCCAAGTTCGAAGCTCTGATACCACTGTAATATCCCAAATGGGGAAATTTCTGAAATGCCGGGAATATCTTGAGATATCCCTATTTTCAGCCTCTGAGAGTATTAACAATCAACACTAAACTATTTCAGAGATTGACTGTTGTGGAATTTACTGGATATTTCATCTTCACAGGGAAGAATGACATCCAGAGGCTACCTGGCCCACTAGCAGACTCTGCCAATAGAACTTGTCAAGAGCTAGTAATTCCCTTCAAGGAATTTCTGCAACAGATGTCCATGAGGACATTGTATAAGGAAGCCCATTTTAAAATAAGGCAATACAGTGCTAGGATGCCTTAGAATATATCTGATACCAACTTCCTACAAAATATAAGCCTAAAGAAATAACCCTAAGGGGGATATTTAGATCTCCCACCAACAAGTGTACCGAAATAGTGCTCAATGAGAGAATCTGCAGCAACATGAAAAATTCAATATGAAAAGTAATGAAATAATGCATCATATCATGTAAGAAGAGTGAAAATATGATATATAATGTGTAGCAGCAAATATTATACAAAATCCTTGAGGAAAATACCTCTCAAGGTGAGTGCAAATCAGCCTAAAAGGAAATGTACATGCAATGAAGGAAATACACTGCTACATGACCCAGCTACTTTGTAACTGTGCAGTCTCTAAGGGAAAATTACTGGAGACTGAAATATACAAGATGATATGACAATATGAGCTCAAATAAAGATAGGGGATGAAGATCTGAACCCTAGAAAACAATACAATCACAATCCTCCAAGGGATTGCCTAAAATACATAAAAAGAGGAAAATGCTAGAGTTGTAGTGTAGCTGCTGCAACTCAAATATAATACAACATAGGAGAAGGAAGTAGATGCTGCAATAAACAATGATACCTCCTCCAATGATCTCCAAAGTGAAGGGGCTGACCCCCTTACTGAATATTTCACTCTCTAGTGCACAAAATGAACCCTTGTGCATGCCACCTCTGAATGATAACGCTGTAAGGGAAGGAGACTGCGTTGGGCATGAGAGAAAAAATGTGTCCCAATGCCAAAATATGCAATATCAGCTCTGGGGTTTTCTTTTCTGATCTCCTAGAGAAAGAGATGGCTCCTCCTCTATAAAACAAGCTCCAGAAATCAGATGATGAATATCCCTCACTGCAACACCAACAACTCCAATGTTCTCTTACTGCAAGAATAACACAGTAGCTGCAAATGAATGCTTTGGCCTCAAGCCATGATGTGAGGAAGATGAATAACAATCTCTCCATGGCCTCCCATGGAACAGAAGGGAATTCCTAAGCAGGAATCCCTCTTGTGCTATGTAGCACAAGCTCCTTTAGTTGAAGGCAGCTTGAACTTCAAATTCTGTCTCCAAAGATTATCCCCCACAATGGCTCTCCTTCATCTTTTATGCAAAGCATGCATGGACCCCACTCACATTTTGGTTTCTCTCATTTCAATTTTCCCTCCACTCCAACTACAGAATCCTCTTGTGCAAGATTCCCCTCTTAGGGTACGTTGTTGACTTTGGTCAACCATGGTCTAGCTCACTTGCCTTTGGTCCTTTTCGCACTTGGGGCTGCTATAGAAAGCCACTTAAGTGAATTTTTTCACCTTAGGAGTGTTTATTAAATTTATACATGGGTTCTCTCACCCATTTTATTCCTTTTATTAAAATAAAAGCAAGATTAATGTTCCAAATACTTTATTGCAAAATTTGGAACATTACAGTCCCCCCCTCCCAAAACTTGCTTGCCCTCAAGTAAGAGCAAGGATGAACTGCAAAACATCCTCCACTCAAGGCACAGAGTCTGAAATTTCCTCATGTATATCCTCCATCCTCAAGCAATCAACCAAGCAAAATGAGTCACCCTCCAACTAGGAAACTCCTGAAAGTACTCCTCCACCTTGTGCTCATGAGAAATAGGTGGGCTGAATTTCTGAACTTGGTAAGCTTCATAGCCTACCCCACGCTGTCCTCTTCTCCACTTATGACGAATGTGGAGTGAAATATGAACTTGGGCTGCAATAGTGTTGCCTTCAAGAGGCAAGATGAAGTCTAGATCCCCAAAGATCTCTCCTCCAACGCAGCAAATCAAGCTGGCCCAAATCATCTCATATGTGATGAGTTGGAATTCATCATCAAATGGTATCCAAAAATCATATGGTTCACCTCATGGAAAAACACATGGATGAACATGGTGACCATATCATCTCTCATACTCCTCTTGGAGCATGTGCTGCAAAATAAATGGAGGTCTTCTCACCCAAAGGGCACATCCACCCAATGAGTCTCTCCCTCCTCATGATACATATGGGGATGCTACTGATATATGGCTGAAATAAATGGTTTTCATGAGAGACCCAAGCCACCCCATCAATCATACAAACCATGAAATGCCTCCTCCAAAATTTTGAACTCTCCAAATAAGTCCTCCCACATGAAGGAAATAGATGAAGCTTGGCAATCATGGGCTGCCCATTGCTTCTCCTGAAACATAAAAAATGCAAAGTAGGGAGAATCATACTCCCAATGGGCATCTTCAATTTATTTCCCTCCTCCAAAACAGTGCTTCCTCTGAACAACGTTCCACCATCAACACATGGAAGCATAAACTTATGATAGCAAGGAGGTGAAATCTAGTTCCATCCATGGAACCAGCACAGGGAATCATTGGCCAACCTCAAAATAGAAAGTAACAAGTGTATTTTAAGCCACTTTTTTTCTGCCGCATTCATCCTGCAAGATGTGATCATGAAAACAAAATTTGGTGCCAAAGGTGCACACCATAACTATGTGGCTTTCCCCCACAAACCACCCATAAGATGGCCACCATTCTTGCTGCAATAGATCATAAGTATAGCTAGAAATAATGTGGAAGAAGGAAGGATCCTCCTTGATATAACATGCTGATCATAAAAACAAGAGAGTGCCAAACATAAAGCAAATGGTTACCCCCCTTATCATGTACTTTGGCCTTTGAGCTGAAATGGCTCAAGTGAAGTGTTCCCCTTACTGCAACATAGTAGGGGAGTGGTTGTGCCAACCATCTCATCATCCTTGGGCTATGCATCTGGGCATATGATGATATGTATCCATTAGAAATCCCTCCCAAGTGGACTACTCCATCAATGAAGAATATGCATGAAAATGCATGAGAAAGAAACCATAAACACTGCATGTAGATCCTCCTCTTCTACCTGTGCAACCAAGCCAAGAAAGTCAAATTTTAGTAAGGAGTGCTCTCCTCCATTACTCCTTCATGCTTATCATCTACATGCCTCCAAATTTCATCACTTGTAAAGTGGCTTGGAAGACACTCCAACAAGTAACTCAAGCACTCAAGTGACAGCACTGCTGGCCTTTGGAGTAGGGCCACTGTCATCTCAAAGCTCCCCTCTTTGACATGAATCTTTCCAAAGACTCCTCCCATCATGTTGCTACAAATTTAGAGCTCCTCCCATGAAGAAGGTGTTGCTTGGGCATCCAAGATCAAGGAGCAATCCTCTTGCACTATGCTAGTGCCTCCTCTTGCTCCCACAACATCCAAACAAAATCTAGGCAACAAGAATGTTTGCTACTCCCCTATACTTCCACCATACCCAATCTGAAATGGGAACATAATGAGTGGTAAGATAAATGCCACCCCATCATGATGCAACCATACTCTCCCCTTTCTCCATCAATTGCAATAGGTGTGAAATGATCCTGGGACCTATGGGTTATGGATCCTCCACATTTCCGTTGGGCACACATCATCCATAAAGCTCCGCTCTCTAGTCTAAGTATCCTGCCACTTGGTGCCTCTTTCACAAGAGCTAACATTGTCCCAAAACCGATTTCTCCTTTTGCATTTCATGGGACATTGAAATGCAATCTCCTTCACAACAAAATTTCTAAACTCACATGTGATGCATGGCTCTTCAATAGTGCATGAGGATGATGAGGGTTTCTTTCCTCAAAATGGCACAACATAGTGAAAGTTTCCTACTCTAGACAACAGCTTGCCATGGTATGGAACCCCTCATGGTATGTATTGAACCAATAGGAAATGAAAACTCATGCATACCTTGGTAAAGTTTGGAAGGTCTTGTGTGCATGCAAGAGTATTTTCCCCAAATGTGCTGGTAGCATTAATAGCTAAAGGTGGAGTCTTCTCCTCCATGAATGTGATAGTGCTGGCATGTGCCTCTAGTGGTGGGGTCTCCTCTCTCCTTTGGCCAAATCTTCTGATCAAGATCTAAGAAAAATCAGCAAGAGTAGAAACCCTTACATGCCTCCCATGGCTGAACCACCAAGTTCTTTCCTCTTCTTGCTGAACAAGTGTGAAGAAGATAGAGTCTCTTGGAAGACTCTAGGGTTTTCATACTATTAAGCAAGATACTCACTTATAATTTGAATTCCAAGTGTTCCCCATGCTTCTTCTCTACTCCTATGTGATAATAGGAAGTGCATGGTCCTTCCTCTTCTCTTTTTCTGCCTCCTCAACCTCCTTGGAAAGGTTGTTGCTGGATCTGAAAATTGATGAGATGAATGTCATCCTCTGCATCATTCTGGCCTTTTCTTCTCTGAAATTTGAACTTCACATGCTAAGCCAAGTTCGAAGCTCTGATACCACTGTAATATCCCAAATGTGGAAATTTCTGCAATGCCGGGAATATCTTGAGATGTCCCTATTTTCCACCTCCGGGAGTATTAAAAATAAACACTAAACTATTTTAGAGATTGACTGCTGGGGAATTTACTGGATATTTCATATTCACAAGGAAGAATGAGATCCAGACTCTACCTGGCCCACTAGCAGACTCTGCCAATAGAACTTGTCAAGAGCTAATAATTCCCTTCATGGAATTTCTGCAACAACTGTCCATGGCGACGCTGTATAAGGAAGCCCATGTGAAAATAAGGCAATCCAGTGCTAGGATGCCTTAGAATATATCTGATACCAACTCCCTGCAGAGTATAAGCCCAAATAAATAACCCTAAGGGGGTTATTCAAACTCCCACCAACAAGTGTACCGAAATAGTGCTCAATGAGAGAATCTTCAGCAGCATGAAAACTTCAATATGAACAATAATGAAAGAATGCATCATATCATGTAAGAAGAGTGAAAATATGATATATAATGTGTAGCAGAAAATATTATACAAAATCCTTGAGGAAAATACCTCTCAAGGTAAGTGCAAATCAGCCTAAAAGGAAATGTACATGCAATGAACGAAATACACTGCTACATGACCCAGCTACTCTATAACTGCGCAGTCTCTAAGGGAAAATGACTGCAGACTGAAATATACAAGATGATATGAAAATATGAGCTCAAATAAAGATAGGGGAGGAATATCTCAACCCTAGAAAACAATACAATCACAATCCTCCAAGGGATTGGCTAAATTACATAAGAAGAGGAAAATGCCTGAGTTGCAGTGTAGCTGCTGCAACCTAAATCTAATACAACATAGGAGAAGGAAGTAGATGCTGCAATAAACAATGATACCTCCTCCAATGATCTCCAAAGTGAAGGAGCTGATCCCCTTACTGAATATTGCACTCTCTAGTGCACAAAATGAACCCTTGTGCATGCCACCTCTGAATGATAACGCTGTAAGGGAAGGAGACTGCGCTGGGCATGAGAGAAAACATGTGGCCCAATGCCAAAATATGAAATATCAGCTCTGGGGTTTCCTTTGCTGATCTCCAGAAAGAGATGGCTCCTCCTCTACAAAAAAATCTCCATAAATCAGATGATGAAGATCCCTCATTGCAACACCAGCAACTGCAGCATTCTCTTGCTGCAAGAAAAACGCAGTAGCTGCAAATGTATGCTTTGGCCTCAAGCCATGATGTGAGGAAGATGAATAAAAATCTCTCCATGGCCTCCCATGGAAGATAAGGGCATTCCTAAGCAGGAATCTCTCTTGTGCTATGCAACACAAGCTCCTTCAGTTGAAGGCAGCTTCAACTTTGAATTTTGTCTCCAAATATTATCCCCCACAATGGCTCTCCTTCATCTTTTATGCAAAGCATGCATGGACCCCAATCACATTAGGGTTTCTCCCATTTCAATTTTCCCTCCACTCCAACTACGTAATCTTCTTGTGCAAGCTTCCCCTCTTAGGTTACGTTGTTGACTTTGGTCAACCATGGTCTAGCTCACTTGACTTTGGCCCTTTTCGCACTTGGGGCTGCTATAAAAAACCACTTAAGTGACGTTTTGCACCTTAGGAGTGTTTATTGAATTTCTACATGGGTTCTATCACCAATTTTATTCCTTTTATTTAAATAAAAGCAAGATTAATGTTCCAAATACTTTATTGCAAAATTTGGAACATTACAAATATGATGAGCAGGGCAACCCCCTTCATTTTCCTGCTCCTGAGGCTTATCAGTATATTAACAATTTTCTATCTGCCCAGGTTGGGCAACCTTATAATCAACAAGGACAACCCTTCTAGGGATAGCCTTCGACCCAACCTGGTTATCTATATGACACACAAGGACAAACCTTGTAGGGAAAACCTTCGGGCCAACAGGGATTGTTGTACGGTCCGCAAGGGTAGTCTTACAACCCTCAAGGTAAACCTCTGCAGCCTCACCCTGTGGTCCAGCCAGGGCAACCTCAAGGACCCACAGGGAAACTGGGGTATCAACCTGGATCATTGTACGGTCCTGGGGGGTAAACCCATCCTTTCCAACCATTGGTGCAACCTCAGCAACCTCATTTTCCAATTGGTCAAAATGTTGCACAACCAGGGCCATCTTATGGTCCTGTCACAGGTCAACCTTGTTATCAGGCACAACCTGGCCCTCTCCTGCCATCAGGCCAACCCGCTCAGCTGGGGCAGCCCGGTGTCCTTCATCAACCGGGTCAACCTATTCAACTAGGAGAACTTGTTCAACCAGGCCAACCTGTTCAACCAGGGCAACCTGCACAGCCAGGTCAACCTGTTCAACCAAGACAACCTATTCAGTCAGGCCAACCTGTTCAACCAGGGCAACCTGCACAACCAGGTCAACTTTTTCAACCAAGAAAACCTACACAACCTATTAACCCTGCTCAATAGTCTATATATTCTATGCCACAACCGAACCCACCTGTGTGCCCGACTTATCAGACTCAGCAGGGTTCCACTTACTAGCAGCCTGTTCGACCCCAAGGTGACTATTACCTTCAAGGTAAATATTGATCGGTTTACAACCCACCCCAAGGTTCTGGATATTACCTTCAACATCCAGGCTATACTTATACTCCATAGTCAAATTCGTACACTACTCAAGCGGGACCCACATATAATCAGGGTCAGTACCCTGGTTATCAACCCTTGTATCCTGGTTTTCAGCAACCGTATCAACCCAATTATATGGCTTATACCCCCTATGGTTAGAATCCTCTAGGAAAAAACCAATGCGGGTAGAATTATGCTCAACCAGGTTGGAGTACAGGTACAGGTCCTTATCTGGGACTTGGCATGCCTTTTAATCCTTAGTTACCTTTTCTCGCCACGTTGGAATTACCGGATGTATCCAATTTGACCAATGATCCCATTCTTCTTAATCCATATTGGCCTCTGGTTCTGATGAAGGTACCTGGTGACTGTCCCAAATTTGAAGGTAAATCTGGAGAAGACCCCTAAGCACATGTCATTACCTACCATTTTTGGTGTTCTTCGAACTCTTGGATAGATGACTCGATCCGTCTACATCTTTTCCAGCGCACTCTCACCGGCGCTGCTGCTAAATGGTACATAGAACTACTCTGTGGTATTTTTCAAGACTTTAATACTCTATCTATGGAATTCCTGACACATTTCCAGTTACCAGTTCATTATGAAGCCAGGACACATCTCCTGACATCTTTGAAATAGGACAAAACCACTCATATTTCAGATCATATTCATGAGTGGAGATGTCGTCATTGTCTGATCAAGTTTGACATTCCTGATCAGCTTCTAAATCACTATTTCACTACCTCCTATCTCAACAAGATTGCACAGGACATTGCTATGGGGGCATGTGTAACTGAGGAACAAGCCATTGCTCGTGCCCAGTACCTCGATTTAGTGTACTCTCAGTACAACACGTTATATGATATCTTAACTGATGCCCCACGGCTAGGGACCTCTAAAGCACTAGCTGCCCCATCGGTTGACGGTGTTATTGGTTCTGTCTCTCAAAATTCTCATAAGTCTTCTAATGGGAAGCATAAATCAAATTCTTCCAACAATTCTGCTCCTCCCGCTACTCGAGATTCTGGTAAGACCGTGGAGGTCAATTCCATTCAGGCCAATCCTATGGAAAAGGCTTCCAAAGGGAAGAAGAAGGGAAAAGGCAAAGCCAAATTTGATGCCTCGAAACCAGAATCCTCCAAACCACATGCTGATGATGGTTCGCAATGCAAACCCAAGTACCCTTTCCTGATCTGCAATGAAGAAAACTACACCAAAGATTGTCCCCGATGATCCGAGGTTAGTCAACTTTTTAAAGGATCTAAGGGAACTCCGACAGTTCTTAAAGAACCTTTTCCATATCAGTAGACCCAGATGGTCAAATAGCCTTCACCATCTGCACCATTTGGGTCTCAGGTTTTCATGATGAATGGTGTTGCACCTGTTTCTATTGCTACTCGATCGAAGGATTAAGCCAGATCACGCCAGGCAGCTGGGAAGGAAGTCGTTGATGGCCTACCTCCCCCACCTGCCTCTGGTCCTTTAGAAATTGAGAAGCCCAGTGCTAAACTTGTTATACGCCACCTTCCAAGGGTGTTCTCTGAAAGTATTCCTATAATCCAAATGCCCATGCTACTCAACATTACAACATTGTTGAGGATTTGGCACAGGCGCCCTCTACAATGTCTGTGTTGGAAGTGCTTCCAAGTTTCCCATCTCAACGGAAATCTCTGTTATTTACAATCGATGAAATTGATCCTGTGAATTCTAGCCTTCTCATATTCGATCTAGAGAATTTCGTCCCTCGACTTCCACACCATATTGCCCTTATTATACAAGTTGGCATCAACGGCCTCAATATTCACAGAGTCGTTGTGGAAAAAGGTGCCTCTACTTGCATGATGTCATCTTCTTGCTGGAAAGCCATCAGCTCTCCACCCCTCACTTCATCTCCCAATGCCTTCGAGGCATTCGATGGAAGGGAATCAAAACCCTTGGGTGTTCTCACGAGTCTACCAATCACATTTCAAGGTAAAATAGTCAATGTTGAAGTGGAATTTGTTGATGCCAAACTCAACTAAAATATTCTACTCGGTTGCAATTGGACCCACGCCATGTTGTGCGTTCTGTCCACCCTCTTTCAGCTTTTGAAGTTTCCACATGAGGGCAAGATTATTACTGTTGATCAGTTGTCTTTCTTTACCTCATCCTCTAAGAACAACGTGCCATACATGGATCAAATTCATAATCCCCCTGACAGTGTAGGACTTGGTCTTTTCAAGGACCCCGTTCTCATGGGTATTTTTCCCATTCCACCACTGAACACCATTCAAGTCAACATTATCTCTAGGTCGGATGACTCGTGGATCATCCCTTCTCCTGAATAGGTTGCCTCTTTTGGAGATTCGATGCCTCTGAGCCTAGTTGAAATCAATTATTGATAGATCGTTGCTCCATCAGATCCTCCTCCTGCTAAAAATTCTCCTTTGAGCATGGCTCTTGATGTTTATTCTCAATCCCCTTGGCTCGGTGATGTAGATTCACCCGATCCTTTGAGAGAATTTTTTCCGTCTGACGAAGCTATCCTGGAGACTATGTCTCTCAAAGATATGCCGTGGAGTGATGGACATCATCGTTCCTCATTCATGCCTGGCCTGGGGGAAATGTATGATTGTCTCGAGCATTTTGTATCCGGTTATCCCCCTCCTGAACTTACTCCTTGAGCTCGTTGGAGCATAGTTCATATTCTTGTGTCAAGCTACCTAAATAATGAAACAAGCCATTATGAGGATAGTTCTTTTAAGTGTATCAACCTCGTTAAAATAATGAAACACGATCCCATTCAATTCAAATTTTGTTAGATTTCGATCGAATCTCTTGTGTTTTGAACCTTCACTCCATTTCCTATGGACTGAAGCTTCGGGGGCATGTACACCTCGAATTGAGTCATAATGCTGGGGGGCATGCCTATTTCTCTTCAAACATAGTTTTCATTTGTGATTTTAAGGTTTCGAAAAAATAATATGTGTGTTGTGGTGTGCTTTGTAAGAATTTTCTGCTGATTGGGTCTTCCTGATTGTGCAAATGTCTATTATTCCTTATGTCAGTTTCGCGGATGGTGCCTCCCGCAGTACCAGGAATATGTCTTCGGCAGCCTGGGTAATCTACAATCCTGCTGGTGAGTTAATTAATTTACAAGGTGTTTGTCAGGGCCTGCTACAAATAATGTTGCCGAATATAGTGTCATTTTGGAATTATTGAATGAGGCCATTAACCTCGGTATTTGTGCATTACTTGTATATCTGGACTCACAACTTGTAGTGTTATAGCTCAATGGTCATTATTCAGTTAGGAACCCGTCCATTTTAAGACTGTATCTATGTATTCTTTTACTGGAAATAAATTTTGATTACATCACATATTAGCATATACCTAGATGAATGAATGCATTAACAGATGTAGTAGCTAACATGGTATTAGATAGACATTTATGCAACTTGTAAAAAAATCATCATATGTGAAAAATATCCATGTAGATATATATATATATATATATATGTGTGTGTGTGTGTGTGTGTGTGTGTGTGTGTGTGTGCGTGTCGAATGTTTGCAGCATGTGCATCATATAAAATCCAAAAATATACGTCTGTTACATCCGGAGACAACATTTCTCTCAAAAATATGCATATGAAAAGCTTGTTGGCGTTCTTGCGTTTTGGCCATATTGGCAAAAGCAAAAGACAAGACAACATCAAACCACTTTGGGATCCTAGGATCTAGCCCTCTTGGATCCAGAGAGGGATCTCTCTATATATGTAAAGAATGATATATATTTAAGGTCAGTTTATGGTATTAAGCTAGGTATGAAGCACATGGGTTTGATTTTGTTTGTTTGGTTGGAGATCATTAACTGAGAAGATTAAGTGAAGTGAAGAAGGAAATAAGTAGAAGGATGTTTCAGCATGGGAAGATAGGTCAAGAGAAGTGCCAATCCATTGGGCTATGGAGTCATAAAAGGGTTTACTCGCATAACAACTATCCAAGGGTTTCCATAGGGCAAGTCATCTATACCAAAAGATATCTTTAGATAGATGGTGAGATGGAACATTAAGAAGTGAGGTGTGTTAGCCCCCCTATGAAATTTTTGACAAGCAAATAGGGGGCTAAATTATTTTTGAGTCTTCAAGGAATGCATTTCCTCTGAAAACACAGTCTCCTTGAAGCCTCTTTGTGTCTTTTATCCTTTGATCAAATCCCCTCTGCTGGTTCCCCTTTTAAAAGCCTCTCTGTTATGTGAAGAAATGCCCTAAGGCCTTCCTTTTCCCTCTTATTTCCCCTCATTTAGCCTCTTTTTATTCCCCCTTGTCTCCCCTTCTTTTTCCCCATCTACCCCTCAAATCCTTCCAAAGCCTCATTTAATTTATTCCCCTACCCTTTGTTTAGCTTTCTTCCCCCTTTTCCCCTCTATCGTTCCCCTCCTTCACCTTCAAAATCCATTAAAAGGGGCTAAAACCCACTTTCCGACCTTATTCTAAGGCCTAGCCCCTTCCCCTTAACCACTTCCCCACATGTGCCCAGGCGCCAGGACCAAGTGCTTAAGTCCACGGCGCTTATCGCAATCGCAACATGCATCGTGCACCCCCCGATTGATCGCATCGGGCTCCGATTGTGATCCTCCGATCATATCCTGGCCGTCCATCTCCCAGCCGATCCAACGGCCAGCGCTCAATCGCTACCCCCACCCAATCGCTGATCGCAAGCCCTTTCCACCATGCTCCGATTGAATCCTGACCATCCGTCCTCCCGCGATCCGACGGTCCTTCGCCAATCGCAGGTCCCCTCCGATTGTGTTCTCCACCGTTGATCTATCCCGCCGATCTAACGGCCAGCGCTTAATCGCTCCCGCCCCTCCGATTGCTGTCCCCACCGTTGATCTCCCTGCCTGATCCAACGGTCCTCCGCTAATCGCACCCTGTCTTCCGATCCCCCGATCGCTCTGTCCCTCCGATTACATCTGAACCGTTGATCCGATCCCCGATCGGATGATCAGCGCTC
Organism: Pinus albicaulis; assembly: GCA_034641835.2. Taxonomy (NCBI): domain Eukaryota; kingdom Viridiplantae; phylum Streptophyta; class Pinopsida; order Pinales; family Pinaceae; genus Pinus; species Pinus albicaulis. Next base: position 69,232 of record MU968322.1, on the reverse strand, counting down.
AATCGCATCCCGACCTCCAATCGCAATCGCATCCCCTTCCCTCCGTCTCCCGATTAAATCCTGTCCGTCCGTTTCTCCCCCAGATCGACGGCCATCGCTCAATCGCTTCTCCATGCTCAATCGCAATCGGAACTTTTTGAACGAGCGTTGCAATTGTCTTTCGCTCCGACCTCCGATTGCGATGGTGCGATTGGATCGTGACCGTTCGTTTCCTCCAAGATCGGACGGTTCTGGTTCAATCGCCCTCTGCCTCCACTGGGTCCCACATCCACTACTTCACTCCATTGTTTTTCCATGTTTTCCTATGTAAATCGCTCCAGTGGTGGCATTTGAGTTTTCACGCTATATGAGCATTTCTCCGCCACCATTGTCCGGGTGTTAACAGATTCATCTTACTGTGTAGATGGCACAGAGAGGTCTTTCAACAGTTTCCAGCGAACCAGCAGAGAGTTTTCAAAGGGGGTTAATGATTCCTAATGATATAATTAAGGTTAACCCCGCAGTTCAGAGGCAAGGCACTGTTTGAAGACTAAGAGCGCACCAGCAATGCCATAACTGCACTACCTAACAGTAGGACTTTATCCTCTAGAGGTACACCTTCCCACAGCGTCCTCCATGCCTTCTCGAGCCCCGAGACAATTAAATACACTGACTGAAGCTCATTTCAGACAGTCAGGCAGCATTAAAGAAGCATGGAGGGACCTGCAGATCATTCCATCCAGTTCATTTATTTCAGAAGGCTAGCACAGAGCTCCAAGCACCAGAAAGGACTTCAAAGAAATATCCGAGGTCAATTTCGGCCTGACAGAGATCTCCAAAACAGTCTACAGAGTACACACAGCGCTGCATTTTTCCATTAAGCAGTATGGGCGTGGACACTTCCGCTGATTCTGTTTTAATGAGATCAATTTAATGGTTCATCTACTTCTGTTTCTTCCTCTTCTCCTATAAGAGATCCCCGAGAACATAATGTAAAGGTTTTTGTTGCCTTGCTGGGCATCTGCTGTTAGAGGGATTCAGTTTGACTGTTAGAACAGCCTTGGGAGGAAGTTACAGAGTAGTTTGTATGTAATAGGCTGGGAGGAGAAGTTGGGACTGTATTAGCCATTGAGCCATATTGTACATGACTGGTTCTGCATCAATTAATCAAAGCACATTTCACAGGATCCTGGTCTATTACTATTGGTGATGTTTTTCTTAACTCTGTTATTTACATTTTCATACTGTTTCATGTTCTGCTGGTAGGCATCAAAATAATGGTATAGGATTCACCCGTGTTAGGTGCCCTATGTTGTCTGCTCTCCCTACCTTTATGTTTTCTGCTTCATGTGTATCTAAGAGTAAATTCGTGGAGTTTAACCAGTGTAGTGGATGTTATTTCCTGCTGGCTGATGTATGAACTTGGGGGTTTGCTTCTTAGATGTTTCTTTGTAATCTTATCTCTGTTTTTCCCTTGGAGTTGCTAAAGCAGACCTGGAGTTAAATGACCTCTGGTCTGATCTATAAGCAACCCCTTTGTCTCTTTGAGAGCTGCCTTTGAGTATGTCCAAGCAGGTTTGGAGTTAAATGACCTCTGACCTGATCTATAGACAGAAATTCGGTTGCTTTCCTTCTTTCACTTTCCTCCTTAATGTTCCATCCCATCATCTATCTAAAAGATCTTTTAGTGTAGATGACTTGCCCTTTGGAAGCCTTGGCTAGTTGTTGCAAGTAATTCCCTTTCATGACTCCATAGCCCAATGGATGGCACTGTCTTGGCCCATTCTCCTTGCTGAAACATCCTGTTGCTTTGTTCCTTTTCTCCCATTGCTTTCCCAGTGCATGATCTCCTAACCAACCCAGCAACCCTCCAACCAAACCATTTAAAACCCCCCTTCTGTGCTTCATAACTAGCCTAACATCTTATTTTTGAGCTTCAAAGAGACATCATTCTTTGATCTATTTGGAGAGATCCCTCTCCGGGTCCAGGAGGGCTAGATCCTAGGGCCCCAAAGTGGTTTGATGTTGTCTCATCTTTTGGTATTTCCAAATCTGCCAAAAAATGGGAACCCCCACAAGGTGAAAGAAAGAGACCAAAGTGCAGCCTAAGATCAGGTAAGGAATTTTAACCTATCCTGCTTTTGACATACTTTCAAAGGAAACTCTCAATAAAGATAGAAAGGGTAGCTTAAGATCAAGTAAGGACTTTTAACCTAACCTGCTTTCAGGATACTCTCAAGGGAAACAATCTAGCAATCCTCATAACCGCTTTCAGATAGTAGAAAATATTTAAGATTAAACACAGTGCAAGGCCTAAGATTAGGGAAAGACTTTTAAGCTTCTCTGCTTTTGACACCAACTCATAGGGAAACTTTCAAGAAAAATTGTTGGAGAAGAAAATCGAGGACAGGGCTAACCATAGACTTCCCTAGTTCAATATTTTACTTAGCATGAAATGAAAATATCTTTCAAGAACAATGTTTCAAGTTGTACCCAACAAGACATGGGCTCACCAACATTTCTTGACTGGTTATACTCTATAGAACTATCCTTAAAATACAAAATCAAAGGAAAACATAAAGATAAATCTTATTAGTGAGACTTAGGGTACTTCCAAAAGTATATCCAGATCTATACCTGCTATTATTTATCAGAGAATAATGGACAGTATGAAAAAACATGAAAGGAGACAATTACAGTAAGGAAAACATCACCAATAATATAGACCAATATCCTAAAATCTGCTTGTTCAATTGGTGTGCAAAACCAGTCACATACTTTGAGTCCAGTGGCTTTTATATAGTCCAAACTTCTCTTCCCAACCTACTATATTACAAACTACTCAGCTAATTCCCCTCAATAATAGTTCAAACAGTCAATAAAATCCCAACCCTCTACAATGAATCTTCAATGAATACTTATAGGTAAATGAGGAGGTGGAGTAACCAAAGAGATTGTTGGCCCAATTTAATGAAGAATTTAGTGCTTCTCGGTCTCTGGGAGGCTTGATGGAGAAGAAATTACATGCTCCATACTTCATTAAATGGGATTTTTCTTGTATTTGCACTCTGGCTGTTTTTGTTTGACTTTTGAAGCTCTGGAAGATAGGGCATTTAATTCTAAGTTGTAGATATCCAAAATATTTTTTACTGTCTTAACTATGCCTTGTGTTGATAAAAATAAGACTGCAGGTGACAGTAAGGGTCGATGGAAAGTAACTAGCCTCTCTGATTTGGCGTGTAGATGCTTCTCTGCTGATCTATCCTTTATGCTTCACTGATCTGGCTCTGATTGTGCTTTAGGCTTCATTAAGCCTCCTTGATCATCTTCGGGTCTTTGGCTTGTGTCTTTATCCTCTTAAACAGTGGATTAAGATTCTACTTCTTCAACTTGATACCTTAATCCTTTAACTCTGATCTTCTACATTGCCGACTGTACAGGTGGCTTTGGTGTTGGAGGGTTTATTCGTTTGGCCAGTGATCATGATATAGTGACCGAGATGCGCAATTCACCCCTCCATCCCTTTTTGCAATTGATTTGTGCCGCAAGATCATCACCTTGTGTGTTTATGTCTGCTTTGTGAATGTGGGAAAATTTTAGTGGATCCACCATTTAAAACCTGCAACCAAACAAATAAATGAATTATATAAAAACCTACGTGTAGGGTATAACTGCAACAAAGGTTTGGGATGGTGAAGGAGTAGTGCAGAGATGGTGAATTCCACAGAAAAATGGGAGGAAAACCCTGGCAGAGTAGCTAACCAGGTTCGATGGGGGTTTGAGTGCAGTGAGGGACGTGGACCATTAGATCAGGACGATCTACGGTGGGGATCTCTCGACGAAGCATTTGGGAGAATATATGAATGGAAAATGAATGGGGTTGCGATATAATACGAGCCGTTCGATCTCAAAGATCGACAATTGGGATTAAAAGAGAAGGCAACGTTGTGGAGAGCAGCGGTAAGGCAGAAAAACAGTAATGGTTTTCGCGCAGCAAAATGGGGGGAGGTGGTAATTTGCGTTTGGAACATGATTTGATACAGCATTTGACACGTGTCCCTCCCAATACCGCCCATTTCACAAAATTTTGGAGCATTAATCCTCGAGCATAAATATTTTGCGAAATGGAGCTTCAACCATCGGATCGTGCAGTGTTGATCGGACGGTGCGGGTTGTGTGCGACAGGCACAAAGATGCGGGCGGAGGAACTGGTGGGCTAGGTAAGTGACATGTTATTTTTTCATGAAGCAGACAACGAGGTGGTGGTCTGGTTATGCACGAGCAGTTAGATCCGCACAAACGGACAGCTATGATCGCATCGAGAAAGACAAGAGGGCTTTGAAAAGGATATTACGAAGAGGCTTTGGTGCTTGGTTATAGCGTGGGTCATGTGTAGAAGGGGGCTAAGGGATTTTAAGCCCCTGGGGCTAATATCGTCATGGTGTAAAAGACTACTTTAGGCCTAAATAAAGGGATTTTAAAGCCCAAGTATAGGTTCCGATAGGGTGAAGAAAGGATTTACAACCTGAATTGGAGGGAGATTTAAGGTTAATCAGAGGATTAAAATGATTTAGGGGTTAGATGAAGGTGTTTTGAGGGATTTTTTGAAGGAAACAAAGATGAAAAATGGAGATTTTTTGGGAGTGAAATGGAGAGGTGAAATGGTGGTAAATGAAGCTCTTTTAATAGTTTACTTCATAGTAGCACTACAGGTTTTGAATGTCTTTGATGGGAACAACAGTGAAGCTTTCTGAGACTTCAAGAATGATAGATTTTCAAAGAAAAGATTCACTTGAAGGCTTGGTCACAAATTTAGCCACCTGTTTGCTTTGAAAAATTATTATAGGTGGCTAACAGTGGCTCCACATGGGCATGGTATCTTCTTGAAGGTGTCAAAAATCTCAGATATAATCTTTGGAAGTAGACCAGAGCCTTGTACTTTACCATGTTTTTCTTCTTTGATCAGCTCCAACATAAGTGAAAAGAATCATATCAGCAGAAATAGTTCCCCAAACAACTACCTACCCATCCTACTATCCTAACATTTTTTCTTCAAGGTGCACTTAGACTTGCAGACCTTCCTCATCATTATTTTTTATTGAAAGCAAAAATTAATCTAATTCTACCCTTATTCCTCCATGAGACTAGATTAAACAGTTGGAATCATAACTTCTCTACCTAAACTAATATCTGCCAGGATTAAACTGTCTGGAAAATTTTCATTCTCTATATTCTAAAACAGAAATTGAAAGCATAGCCAAACCAGGATTAGGCTGTCTGATTTGCTATGGGTCCATGGCACAAAGACAAGTTGCACATGAACTGAAACTTTGCAGAAATTAAAAAAAAATTAGGAAGGCTTGAAGTCCTGAAAATTGAAAACACCTTCCTTCCTTTCATGACTCAATTTTGAGCTTTTTAGAGTCACTTTTCTTTCTTCCAGCTCTAGTTTTGGTCTTGTAAGAGCTATCTTTTTTTCTTCTTTTTTGGTTCAAGTTTTGAGCATATTAGAACTAGTCCTTTTTTACCTTTGGCTCGGATTTTGTTTTGATTAGAGCCATTATTTTTAATGCTTCATAGGTTTAGATTTTCGGCATGTTTGAACCTCTCTTTCTTCTATCCTAATCTATTCTACTGATAAGCCAAGATTAAACAGTGTGGCAGATCTTCTTCACTATCCTATCAGTAGTAAATTGAAATCTTCCCAATCATGATTAGGTTGTATGATTGGATAGTAGTGCTCTTTAAAGTAGTGGCATTTGAGCTTGCACACTTTCATATTTTCCTTTCCCTTTGGTATGGGGCTATACCTTTCTTGTTTTATTTCTGCCCTCTTTTCTATTTTTTATTGTTTTGTATATATATATATATATATATATATATATATATTCCAAAGAAAAAACTAGAAAACTAACTAAATGCTCACAAGTTGAGCTTTATTGAGATTCCTACCTACCCTATTATAATCTTGAAATATTTACATGTCTAGCTGACAAACTCTCTTTTCCAATACATCCAGTCAATTAGATGATCCCATGAATGGTTTCTGCTCATATCTTTGAGCATGTTGGATAGGCAGGGGCATTCCCACTCTCTTTTTTTTTTAGCAACAATTTTTAAAATGTTTCTTGTAGTCTGAGACAAGTTTCTCTTGATGGAATTTGATCCTTCTCTAAATGTCTGTAGGAAATGAGCATACGGATCTTGAAATAATACCTGGTTGTAAGTATTTGACAAGTAGGTTTCAACCAGGATTACTTCCTCTTCCATTGGATCAATGAAAAGATTCTTTTGAGAAAGAAACTCTTCCTCATCTTCATTCTTTTCTGAACTGGTGGACTCATCTTATACTGTAGTGTTGTCCTCTTGTAGCTCTGATATATTCTGATTTGTTGGGCTGAGCTCTGTGAAAATATCCATGTATTTGTTAGGTCCCTATATCACTAGTATAGTCCCTTATTATTGTTAGTTTAACCCCCTTATTGTTATTATTGAACCCTTGTAACCCCCATTTTGTTATTATTGTGCCCTTAAATTATTATTGTTAGGTCGGCTAGGATTACATTGTGGCCCACTAGGATTACATTATGGCCCCATGGACTCCTATATATAGAAAGGAGGTTTTGTAAATTGTATCATCCAAGAATTGTTCATTTATGTAATGTATTGGAGGTTGCCCCCTTGAAGTGGATCATTTATAAGGCATTGATATCTCTTTTCTTCTCTTTTTGGAGCTGGTTACACAACATTTGGTATCAGAGTTTTGGATTCTAGGGTTTTGCTACTCCAAACAGGTCATAGTGGAATTTTCGCTAACGTTTTTTCTACGAAGCTTCAGAAGCTGAAATTTTTAGGGTGTGAAGCTGAAAGCATGAGGTAGTTTGTCTAAAAATTTTAGAGCTTGGTTCGCAATATTTTCGGAGATATGATCTGTGGAAGTTATGTCTTTTTTCAGGCTCCTAAACAGGTCATCGTGGAATTTGCGCTATAAAAATGTTTCTACGAAGGTTCAGAATCTAAAATTCATATGGTGCGAAGCTGAAATCCTGAGGAAATTCTTCAAAACATTTCAGAGCTTGGTTCACAATATTTTTTGAGATATGATCTGTGGAAGGTAGTGCTTTTTTAGGCTCCTGAATTTCATCTCAAAGAGGTGATCGTGGAAAAAGTTCAATAACTCTCTCTCTGGGCATCGGATTGGAGTGCCGTAAAAAGTGGTTGCAAGTAAACAGACTGCAGTTTCTTGGCTATCAATTTAAGATACGAAGGATGAAACAGTGACACGTGGCAAGTCGTACAAGTTCGCTCTACTAAACCAGTCCAAAATTGGGTCATTGTGGGAGATTGGAAATAAATTTGTCTTGAAGAATCCCAATCAGAACATACCTGTGGAATTTGAAAGACAGTTCAGAAGGCTACTACAGTAGTTAATTTCATATATTGAAGATTCTCAATTATAGAGATAATTCAATTTCAATACAGAGCTCCTAAAAATCAAGTAAAAGGTCTGTATTTTTTTTCCAAATTGCATAAGTCTTGTTTGAAGAATCAAGTTGAATTGATTCCAAGGGAATATTGTAGAATAGATATCAGTATTGGATTCTAAAATGGCCCATAAAAATAATTCAACTCCCATTAAGCCTTTAGAAGGCTCTACTGTGACTCATGAAGACGAAGAATGGCAACATGACATATCAAAATTACAAGAGCAAGTGCAACAAATTTCGCTCTCGCAAAGAACAAAAAAAAATGAAATGGAAGTTTTGAAGAAAGGCATGGAAGCTAAGATGGATGGTTTGAAGAAAGGCATGGAAGCTAAGATGAATGGTTTGGAAGCTAAGATGGATGTCATGGAAGTAGGCATGGAAGCTAAGATTGATGACATGGAAGCTAAGATCGATGAAAACATGAAAGACAACATGGAAAACATGAAGAATGATCTAAAATCATACATGGAAGGCTTGATGACAAGCTTAAAACAATAAATGATTCCTAATGGCAGAAATATAGTAGAAGAACGTCATGATGAGAACAAAATAAATGTTAATCGTGATTTCATAACCTCTAATGTTGGCGGGAAGAACCACCATATTCCAAAAATGGATATGAGGAAGTTTGATGGAAAGGATCATGTAACATGGATACTACAGATGGAGGAATATTTTGATCTCCATAATGTGCAAAACACACAAAAGGTACGCATTGCAACTTTACATTTAGAAAAAAATACATTTGTATGGTATCGATGGCTTTGCTCCCGTAAAAAAATTGTCACTTGGTCAATTTTTACGGAGGAAATGATAGCACATTATGAGGATACAAAGAGCAACACCTTCTTTAGCCAATTGATAAATCTCAAACGAAAGGGTTTAGTGGGGCAGCACATTGAGGACTTCCAAAAATTGAATATAAGGGTAACTGATATTCCAGAGGAACACAGGATTGATCTCTTCATAGGCACTTTAAAGGATAACATCCAACATGAAGTTCGCGTTTTGGAACCTAATTCATTGGAGAAGGCATTCAGCTTGGCAAGAAAAGTTGAATGTAAAATTATGGCGACAAGGAAGCCTACCACTCAATTCTATAAAGAAGGAAGTGTTGCTACGCCTAGATTTCCACAACCTACAAGGTTGACACCACAAAAATTGGAAGAAAAAAGAGCAAAAGGGCTTTGCTACAGTTGTGATAGAAAATACACTAAAGGACATAAGTGTGCTGAGAAGAAATTATTTTACATAGATTGTGAAGAGGAAGAAGAAAATGAACAAGAAGAGGATATACACCAGGAACCAACCCTAGAAGAGGAAAAAATGAATCCGACCATATCGTGTAATGCACTGGCAGGAATTACCACTCCTCAAACTCTCAAGATACAAGGAAAAATCAAGAAGAAAAAGGTAATAGTGTTGATTGATTCAAGTAGCACCCATAATTTTATTCATTGTAAGGTAGCCAAGGAATTAAATTGTTTCCTATACCCAGCACCAGAATGTCAAGTGATGGTTGCAAATGGAGGAACTATAAATTTCTCTGGAAAATGCCATAATATTAAGATAACCATGGGGGAATATGTATTGACTAGTCCAATGCTTTCCATTCCTATGGGAGGTGCTGATGTTGTACTAGGAGTACAATGGTTACAATCTTTGGGGACGGTAGCTTTTAATTTTCAAGAACTTTTCTTGAAAATTTTTTCAGAAGGAAAGGAAGTCGAATTACGGGGTATTGAAGGGAAGACAGGAAGGATAATAAGCTCTAATGTCATAACAAAGCTTCTAAATAAAGAACAACGAGGCGTAATTGCACAATTATGCTCACTAGAAGTTCCGAAATCAAAATCATCTATTTTTGCAGATCTCCAACAAGTCTTGGACAATCATTCCAAGGTCTTTGAAACTTCCAAAGGACTCCCACCTATTCATGATCATTATCATGCTATTCATTTGATTCCAGGAAGTGTTCCTCCAAACATCAGGCCTTATAGATATCCTTACTTCCAAAAGAGCGAAATTGAACGTATGATTGCAGAAATGTTAGAGGCGGGTATAATTCAACCCAGTCAAAGTTCTTTCTCTGCTCCTGTAGTGTTGGTACACAAGAAGGATGGATCATGGCGAATGTGTCCGGATTATAGGAAGCTCAATAAGCTCACCATTAAAGACAAATTTCCCATTCCTGTGATTGATGAACTATTGGATGAATTACATGGAGCAATTTATTTTACCAAGTTGGATCTTCGTTCAGGATATCATCAAATTAGAATGAAGACTGAAGATATTCCAAAAACAGCGTTTCGAACTCATGAGGGTCATTATGAATTTTTGGTCATGCCTTTGGTCTTACCAATGCACCTTCTACATTTGAAGGGTTAATGAATTCCATTTTCAAACCCTTCCTTAGAAAATTTGTGCTAGTATTTTTTGATGATATACTAATCTACAGCAGGTCTTGGAAGGATCATGTTCAACATGTTGACCGGGTGCTCAAACTATTGCAGGAGAAACAATTATATGCAAAAACATCCAAATGTTTCTTTCGAGTACAAGAGGTGGAATATCTGGGTCATATTGTATCTCACGAGGGTGTTAAAGTAGACCCTAACAAAATTAAAGCCATTAAGGAATGGAAAGTCCCCACAACCATAAAGCAGTTGCGAGGATTTCTCGGGTTAACAGGGTATTATCGCAAGTTTGTTAAGAATTATGGGAGAATAGCAACACCTTTAACAACATTATTGAAGAAAGATGCATTTTCATGGACTCCTGAAGCAACTAAGGCCTTTGAACGTCTTAAGGAGGCAATGTGCCATGCACCGGTCTTAGCTACGCCAGACTTCACAAAAACCTTTATTGTGGAATGTGATGCCTCAGGAAATGGAATTGGTGCAGTTTTAATGCAGGACGGAAGACCCATTGCTTTTGAAAGTGGCCCAATCAAAGGAAAGTATTTACAGAAACCTATTTATGAGAAGGAAATGTTAGCAATACTGCATGAACTAAAGAAATGGCGAACTTACCTAATGGGAAGACACTTCAAGGTAAAAAATGATCATGATAGTCTTAAACACTTTTTGGAACAAAGACTATCTTCAGAAGAGCAGCAAAATTGGGTCACAAAGATGTTGGGTTATGACTTTGAAATAATCTACAAAAAAGGAAAGCTTAATGTTGTTGCAGATGCACTCTCAAGAAAGAATGAAGAGGTGGAAGCATTGCTTTGTGCCATTTCTATTATCCAACCAGATTTGATAACCGAAGCAAGAGATGAATGGAAGAAGGACAAAGATGTATGGACACTCATTCAAAAGTTGCAGCAAGATCCTAGTACATCCGATACATTTAGTTGGAAAAATGATTCCTTATGGTACAAAGATCGCTTATATCTTTGTAAGAATTCCCAACTAAAACAAAAGATTCTTCTCGAATTGCACACTTCTCCTTTAGGAGGACACTCAGGATTTTTAAAAACTTACCACAGGGTGAAGAAAGAATTTTTTTGGGATGGACTTAAATCTGATATTCAAAAGTTTGTGGCGGAATGTTTGGTTTGCCAGCAGAATAAAGTGGAAACAATTAAGACCCCGGGACTTCTACAACCTTTATCCATTCCAAGTCAACGTTGGGAGGAGATTTCAATGGATTTTATCACAGGTTTACCTAAGTCTAAAGGAAAGAATGTCATCATGGTGGTAGTCGATAGACTTACTAAGTATGCACACTTTTGTGCATTATCTCATCCATTTAAATCAAGTGCATTTGCTACTACATTTATGGATATAATTGAAAAGCTACATGGAAGCCCAAGGGTTATTATGAGCGACAGAGATCCCATTTTTACTAGAAATTTTTGGACAGAGTTATTTTCTTGTTTGGGTACTCAATTAGCTCATAGCTCATCTTATCATCCTCAATCTGATGGTCAAAATGAGATCGTAAATAAATTTTTGGAAGGATATCTTCGTTGTTTTGAATCTGATAAACAAACACAATGGGTCAAGTGGTTACCTCTTGTTGAATGGTGGTATAACACTTCCTTCCATACTGCAACAAAAATGACCCCATTTATAGCAATTTATGGATATCATACACCATCCATCACATCATATTTAAGAGAAAATTCGAAGGTTCAGGCAGTGGAAGATCACATCGAGCATCAGCAAGAAGTTCTCCAACTCTTAAAGGATACCCTGAATTTGGCACAAAATCGAATGAAACAACAGGCAGATCAACATCGCAATGAGAGAAGTTTTGATGTAGGAGATTGGGTATTTTTATGGCTACAACCATACAAACAAATGTCCCTCAAGCAAGCTAAGAAGGATAATAAATTATCACCAAAGTACTATGGTCCTTACAAGGTGTTGCAAAATATTGGTACTATGGCATACAAATTGGAGCTTCTCGCTTCTTCGCGAGTACATCCAGTTTTCCATGTTTCATGCTTAAAGAAGGTTATAGGTGAAAATCTTCCAGTTCAAACAATATTGCCAGAACTTGATGAGGAAGGAAAAATCATATTGGAACCTGAAGTAGTCATGGAAACAAGAACTCGACAACTACGGAATCGATCAATTTCAGAGTATCTCATCAAGTGGAAGAACTTACCCACTGAAGATTCTACATGGGAGGATGAGAATTTTATACAGAAGCACCCAGAGCTACTCAAGCGTTGAGGACAACACTTTTTTGAAGGAGAGGGGCATGTTAGGTCCATATATTACTAGTATAGTCCTCTATTATTGTTAGTGTAACCCCCTTATTGTTATTATTGTACTCTTGTAACCCCCATATTGTTATTATTGTGCCCTTAAATTATTATTGTTAGGTCGGCTAGGATTACATTGTGGCCCCACTAGGATTACATTGTGGCCCCATGGATTCTATATATAGAAAGGAGGTTTTGTAAATTGTATCATCCAAGAATTGTTCATTTATGTAATGTATTGGAGGTTTCCCCCTCGAAGTGGCTCATTTCTAAGGCGTTGATATCTCTTTTCTTCTCTTTTTGGAGTTGGTTACATAGCAGTATTCTTGAGCAGGGGTCTGTTCCATTGCTTCCTCTTTTTCAATAGAAGGCTCCTTAGTTTCAACCTGCTCAAAAATTTCTTCATTTTTTCCTCTTCACCCTTTGAGATGAAAGGCTGTTGATTCCCAATTACATGAAAACTGTTACTGATGAGTTGTAATGAAGTGAAGCAAATATCCAGAGATCCTTCACCCTCTTATGCACCTTTAAATATTTCTTCATTAGTATTTTAAATATCCTGATTCGACTCCTTACTTTCTTGGAGTTGGTGGAACTAATATTCCTCCCACAAATCTACTAATGATGGCCCTACGAGATCAACTTCTATTTGGAGAACATCATCATCAGATAGATCAAATTTAGGAAAATCATTAAAGTAAGCAATGCTACCAATCAAACATACTGGATTATTAACAGATCTTTCTTCATTCTGATTTATAGGGGAGCTTTCTAAATCTGTACAAAAAAACTCAGTAGATGAATGGGCAAGAGTGTTTGTGCTGCAAGAATTTTCAGAGGCTGGCTGTCTGTTGATGATCTGATCTATTTCTTCTTCTGTCAAAGGGGAAGATGTTCTTGTGTTTCTTTGAGGAGAAGTGCAGTAGCTCTCAGTTTCTTGTGTAGACTGATTTTGAGGTTGGATGTATTCTTGGGCCTAAACTACAAGGGATGATAAATCAGTGTTCGGGTTTTCAAGGATATCTTGAGGGATGTCTTTTATTTCTTGACTGATTTCTTCCTAAACTGATCTATCTAGGTTCTTGTGATAGCTAGGATGCATATGAAACTCTTGAATGCCTTCTAACAGATCTTCAGGGTGCATGTCTACCAAGTTCTCATAATTATCCAACAGGTATTGTATGGTGTTCTGAGATTGGTCACAACAATTCGCAATCCATGGTATGGATGAGGGGTTTTCTTTGTATCTCTCATAAAATACTTGGTGCATGTCTTTCAAAGAAAACAAACCCATAGGTTCTAACCATTCATACCAGTCCCTTTCCTTTCCTTCTAATGTTAACATGAACATTTTCATAAGGAAGTCTTCATGCCATTGAGTCTTTACCTTCCATACATGTATGTGAAATTTGGTGAGATGTAGCAGTGGGTCATCAAACTCTTCACCTTGAAAAACAGGAAGGTTATCATCGCAAAACACCTGGGGCATCTTATGTGGGAACCCACGGATATTTTCTCTACTAATTGGGGCATATCTTCGTTGTGTCCTTGGAATCATGTTGTAAATCAGATAAGAGGTTAATGTGTCTATTCGACCAGTTCAAGGCCTTCTACCAGTGGAGTTATTTGGTCTTTTGGGAGTTGCAGAGTTGCCAGGTGGAGGATTTTCCATGTTTTAATGAGGGTTTCTATCCACCACCAGCATTTTAATACCAATATAAGGAAGTGGTGGGTCTTTTGAGCTCTTAAGGATGTCTAATATGCAATCTACTCAAAATTTCCCCAGTGGAGTTGCCATTATGTTGGTGACTCAACTAGATATCACACCAAATATTCTTGAATCAAGGGAATTTATGAGGTCCCAAGAGTGTATTAGGTATAATCTACTCAAAATTCCCTAGTGGAGTCGCCATTATGTTGGGGTTCCTGTGTTTTGGCCAGATTGGAAAAAACAAAAGACAAGACAACATCAAACCACCTTGGGATCCTAGGATCTAGCCCTCCTGGATCCAGAGAGGGATCTCTCTATATATGTAAGGAATGATATATCTTTAAGGTCAGTTTATGGTATTAGGCTAGGTATGAAGCACATGGGTTTGGTTTTTTTTGTTTGGTTGGCGATCATTAACTGAGAAGGTTAAGTGAAGTGAAGAAGGAAATAAGTAGAAGGATGTTTCAGCATGGGAAGATAGGTCAAGAGAAGTGCCAATCCATTGGGCTATGGAGTCATAAAATGGTTTACTCGCATAAAAACTATCCAAGGGTTTCCATATGGAAAGTCATCTATACCAAAGGATCTCTTTAGATAGATGGTGAAATGGAACATTAAGAAGTGAGATGAAAGAAAGAAACCAAAGTGCAACCTAATATCAGGTAAGGAATTTTAACCTATCATGCTTTTGAAATACTTTGAAAAGAAACTCTCAATAAAGAAACAAAGGGTAGCTTAAGATCAAGTAAGGACTTTTAAACTAACCTGATTTAAGCATAATCTCAAGGGAAACAATCCAGAAGTCCTCATAACCACTTTCAGATAGTAGAAAATATTTAATATTAAACACAAATCAAGGCCTAAGATCAGAGAAAGAATTTTAACCTTCTCTGCTTTTGACACCAACTCACAGGGAAGATTTCAATACAAACTGTTGGAGAAGAAACTAGAGGACATGGCTAACCATAGACTTCCCTAGTTCAATCTTCTACTTAGCATGAAATGAAAATATCTTTCAAGAACAATGTTTCAAGTTCTACCCAGCAAGACATGGGCTCACCAACATTTCTTGACTGGTTATACTCTATAGAATTATCCTTAAAATACACAATCAAAGGAAAACATAAAGATAAATCTTATCAGTGAGACTTAGGGTACTTCCAATAGTATGTCCTAATCGATACCTGTTTTTATTTATTAGAGAATAATGGACAGTATGAAAAAACATGAAAGGAGACAATTACAGTAAGGAAAACATCACCAATAATATAGACCAAGATCCTGTGAATCTGCTTGTTCAATTGGTGTGCAAAACTAGTCACATACTTTGAGTCCAGTGGCTTTTTTACAGTCCAAAATTCTCTTCCTAGCCTACTATATTACAAACTACTTAGCTACTTCCCCTCAATAATAATTCAAACAGTCAATAAAATCCCAACCCTCTACAATGAATCTTCAATGAATACTTATAGGTAAATGAGGAGGTGGAGTAACTGAAGAGATTTTTGGCCCAATTTAATGAAGAATTTAGTGCTTCTCGGCCTTTGGGAGACTTGATGGAGAATAAATGACATGCTCCATACTTCATTAAATGGTATTTTGCTTTTATTTTCACTCTAACTGTTTTTGTTTGACTTTTGGAGCTCTGGCAGACAGAGCATTTGCTTCTAAGTTTTAGATATCCAAAATATTTTTGACTGTCGTAACTGTGCCTTGTATTGATGAAAATAGGACTGCAGGTGACAGTATGGGTTGATGGAAAGTAACTAGCCTCTCTGATTTGGTGTGTAGAGGCTTCTCTGTTGATCTGTCATTTATGCTTCACTGATCTAGCTTTGATTGTGCTTCAGGCTTTATTAAGCCTCCTTGATCATCTTTGGGTCTTTGGCTTGTGTCTTTATCCTCTTAAACAGTGGATTAATATTCTACTTCTTCAACTTGATACCTTAATCCTTTAACTTCGATCTTCTTCGTTGTTGACTGTACAAGTGGCTTTGGTGTCAGAGGTTTTATTTGTTTGGCCAGTGATCATGATATAGTGACTGAGACACGCAATTCACCCCTCCTTTGTCCCTTTCTGCAATTTATTTATGCCACAGGATCGTCACCTTGTGCGTTTATGTCCCCTTTGTGACTGTGGGAAAATTTTAGTGGATCCACCATTTAAAACCTGCAACCAAACAAATAAACGAATTATATAAAAACCTGTGTGCGAGGTATAACTACAACAGAGGCTCAGGATGGTGAAGGAGCGGTGCGGAGATGGTCAATGTAGTGGAAAAATGGGAGGAAAACCCTGGAAGAGAAACTAACCAGGTCCGATGGGGGTTTGAGTGCGGTGAGGGACGTGGACCGTTAGATCAGGCAATCTACAGTGGGGATCTGTCGACGGAGCATTTGGCAGAATAGATGAATGGAAAATGAATGGGGTTGTGATATAATATGAGCCGTTCGATCTCAGAGATCTACGGTTGGGATTAAAAGTGAAGGCAACGTTGTGGAGAGCAGCGGTAAGGCGGACAATCGGTAATGGTTTTCGCGCAGCAAAATGGGGGGAGGTGGAAATTTGTGTTTGGAACACAATTTGATACAACATCTAACGTGTGTCCTTCCCAATACCACCCATTTCACAAAATTTTGGACCGTTAATCCTCAGGCATAAATATTTTGCAAAATGGAGCTTCAACCGTCGGATCGTGCAGTGTTGATCGGACGATGCGAGTTGCGTGCGATAGGCACAGAAATGCAGGCAGAGGAACCAGTTGGCCAGGTGAGTGACGTGTTATTTTTTCATGAAGTGGATAGCGGGGTGGTGGTCGGGTTATGCGCAAGCCATTAGATCCGCACGAACGAATGACTGTGATCGTGTCGGGAAAGACAAGAGGGCTTTGAAAAGGAGATTGCGAAGAGGCTTTGGCGCTTGGTCATAGCACAAGTCGTGTGTTGAATGGGGCTAATGAATTTTAAGCCCTTGGGGCTAATATCCTCATGGTGTAAAAGACTGCTTTAGGCCTAAATAAAGGGATTTTAAAGGCCAAATAGAGGTTCTAATAGGGTGAAGAAAGGATTTTCAATCTGAATTAGAGGGCTATTTAAGGTTAATCAGAGGATTAAAATGATTTAGGGGTTAGATGAAGGTGTTTTGAGGGATTTTGTGAAGGAAACAAAGATGAAAAATGGATATTTTGTGGGAGTGAAATGGAGAGGTGAAATGGTGGTAAATGGAGCTCTTTTCATAGTTTCCTTCATAGTAGCACAACAGGTTTTGAATGTCTTTGATGGAAACAACAGTGAAGCTTTTTGAGACTTCAAGAATGATAGATTTTCAAAGAAAAGATTTACTTGAAGGCTTGGTCACGAATTTAGCCACCTGTTTTCTTTGAAAAATTATTATCGGTGGCTAACAAAGCCAAGGCAACTAATCAGCATGGTGCTCATGGTAGCATGTTACTGCCCACACCAATCACCTCAATAAGCAATGAAGGTGACCAAGCACCCCTACGGTGTGCCTCTGATAAGCCATAGGGACATCAGTTAGGCAAGCATAATTAGGAATCCCACGGGTGATTCCCTCTAAGTTCTGAACCATCTCGTTCCCCTCGGCCCCCTCACCTTGAGGGTCATAGGTGAGAGGGGTCCTCCATGCGATCGGTGAAATCCTAGTGGGCCTCTCTGGGCCGACATATGCATACATATAATATTATTTGTTAGAACATGCATGTATACCAAAAAAAACTCATAAAATTCATAAAAATAAAAAAGAGTCTTACCCAGCTCCTCATCCCAGTCCTCTCCTTCCGGGAGCAGAAGGTTTGGGTCTCCTATGAAATCAGTACTAGCATAGGGCCAGTCCTCTACGACGATTAACTGTCGCTGGAGCCATTCGAAGAATTCGGCCCACCATGACATTTGCTGGCTGCCTCCTACTCTCGGCATCAATGCTGCCCATCGAGCCATCTGTGGCTCTCTCAAAGGTGGATCTGGGACTATTTCCCCCTGGCCCTGGAAGATAGGCAGTCATTCTAGGATGAACGATACCAATATTGACCCATACCTAAACTGCTTCAGTTTGGCCTTTTTACATTTAGTCAATTGCCGTTTGATATTCATGGTTATGGCTGTGGCCTAATCAAATACTGTTGGGTTCATACATTCTGACGCTAGGAGGAGTTGTGTTTTGGTAGCCTCGTGTGGGGCCTTCGACCCTATAGCCCACATAATAGTATGTAGCACCACTCTAAGTGCTAGATCGAGAACAGTGTGAATGTCAAATTTGCCACTACCTGATCCTGTTTGTGCCCCTGGGCACACTCTTTCCATATCCATCGACATCTTCTCACCAGAAGGCCTAGTACCTATCATAATCGGAACTGGACCTTTGCGGGACAATCCAGTGATGAAGTAGACATCAAACACTTCAAGTTCAAGCATTTGCTCTCGAAGCTTAAACTTCTCTTCGTCCTCATCCCAGATAGTAATCAAATATTGTAACAATTTGGGCTGAGCACTAAGACATGGTGTTAAGAAGAATTTCTTTAATCCGCAATTCCGAAGAGCATTCATCCATTGCTTATCCCCCATTGCCAATTCATCTTCTTCACTGTGCTCCCTTTCTTTCTATTTAATCACCATTATGGCTTTATACCTGCATCAAATTGGTCATAAGCACATCATAAGATCCCTTGGGAATTAAAAAATTCAATTGATTGGTTCATTTTTTGTGAAATTTGAGCAGAATATGAGGTCGCGCAGTTGGCACGATTGTTTTGATGACAGTCGCGCGAGCTTGCATGACCACTTTGCAAAAAGAACTCGATTGGCACGGGTCTGTGCCTCATATCCGTGCCAACCCCGGAAGCCCTAAATTTGCAAATACTCCCCTCAGGGATGTCAAATCACAATGGAAATCTATGAAATATTGCTTGAAACATAGCTAATGGAAGCGTCTCTTACCTGGAAAAGAAAGGATTCAGAATGATGCACTGGATCGTCCACAATCTTCATCGCAAGATCGCAGGGAAATAACTCACTGTCACTCTGCACAAGAGGTAAAAAGTAAAAAGTAACTATGTTTTTACTATTTGGTCATATTTATAAATTTTCAAAATCAAATTTAGGTTTTGAGACTTGTTTTTCCAATATTTCACTATGTTTTTTCGAAAATGGGTTTTACACTTGTTTTTTGTGCAGCGACAGGTTTTCTCGTGACTAGGACGACAAATGAGTTGCATTTTATAATTTTTTGGACTCTGTTAAAAAACGAAAAAGTTATTACTGGAGTCATCTTTCAACTGTTTTTTGACTCTCTAAAATTGAAAATATTGCCAAGTCGCTTGTCATTTTGAGCTCATTAAATTCGCTGCGAAATGACAACTACCCAATATACGTTTACCCCTTTTTCGGGCTGGGATAGATTATTTACAAAAAATGAATACCCCAGCCTATCGTGACTAGGAGGTTCTCTCATACATAGTTTTCTACCTTTTCAGATCTGTGAGACTATCTACGAAAAGGGACTGCTAGAGTTTTCTTTTCTTCTATATTTTCAAACTCTCTAAACATGAAAAGACACTGAGTTCTTCCTTTGTCAGACTTGTTAAAAACTGATGAGATCGGACTCCATCGTAATGACGATGCTTGAGTTCCTCCTTCCTAGGGCTCGTTAAATGTACTAGGTTGGATTTTTCCGAAGGAAAAACTTAGATCGCAAGCATATGCTATCCCCTTCAAGCTTGTTTCCAAAAATAATTGGGGTACTTTCCAAAAATGGTGGGGGAAAATGGAACTAGTATCACCATCGTGTCGACAATATGTCTCTCTTGAACATGGCACTTGTGCGCATTCATGTCAGGTTGGGGACATCTCATCTCATTTTCTACTTGCCTCCATGGGTTTGGGTAATCTCTTTTGACCACTCATATGCTATTTTCCATGTCATCATGACCTCATATCCTTTGATGTAAAATACTGCCAAATCCAGTATTGTGCCACTGATATGTTCAAGAGAAGTTGGCCTCTACAGTTTTCAACCTCCCTCTGATTCTCTACTAATATTGATTCACAAACATCATGTTCCTTTGTCTCGCGTCGATGATGTGGGAAATACTATGGCCCACCTTCGATCAAGGTCACTTCATTTTGACTTCAACTTATTATCCAGGAAGCTGATCTAGAGACTCCCTTCAGGTACCTTGGAGCCTGCATGCCTTAATGGCAGGTTCTTTGCATTCGATGCAAGGTTTTCATTATTGGCCTTCAATCGGATGATTCTGTGGGTGTTTGATTCCAGCTCACTGTTCAAATTCCATGGATTGTACCTATAGTAAGTTGAGGGCCATCCTCATTATTGGTGGTTCCTCTCGTGTTTGTTAACGACTTTCATTATTGGCTGGTAATCAGACGATGTTCTGGCATGTTCGACTTCAGCTCACTTATTCACATGCTCAGACTTGTACTATGTTTGGGTCAAAATGGAGCGCAAGACCCTAGATTTTCTCTGATGAAATTCAAGCTACAGATTTTTGTGGATTATCATGATTAGTTACATGACTCATTTGATTGGATGGCTGCGACCATACCTGAGTCTACTTGTTGATTCTTCTTTAATGGATGGTTGTGTCCATACCTTAGATCCCGGTTATTGTAAACTCTATTATGGATGGCTGTACCCATACCACATATCATATATAAGAGATTTTAGTTATACTTGTATTTTTAGGTCTTTCGATGATAGTGTTTTCAGTTGGATGCGTTCTCATAAAGCATTTCACCCCTCCCTCCCTCTCAGAACTCATGCTTTAGGGGGCATCTGTTACACAACATTTTTTCACCATCCCTGCAATCCCTCATCCCATACATTGGAGGACTATTCCCGTGACTTGTGAATAGTAAAATGTCCTAAAACCACCTTCATGGCATCCTCTTGCATAAGGAAAAACATTCTCCTGAAGAAAATTTCCTCTTAAAAACCCTAAAAAAAATGTTTTAGCCTTGGCGTGACTAGCCAGTTCATCCTGTTGGGATCCTGTGTTTTGATAGATTGGCTTACCAAAAGACAAGGCAACATCAGAACCAATCTTTAGAGTTCCAGGATCTATTCCTCCTGTTCTCAGAGAGGGATCTCTCAAATTTTTTGCAAAGATATATCTTTTTTTCTTTTAAGTATTGATTTTAGACTAGTTATTAAGTGCAAGTGTTTGTTTGGTTTGTTTGTTTGGTTGAATTGGTACAGCAGAACATGAAAGATATAGGAAAGATAGGTAGAAAGAATAAGTGTCAGATTCATTGGGCAATGGAGTCAGAATGAAGTTGTTAACACGCTCATAAGTGGATATGGGATATCAAAGGGAAAATCTAACTTGGCCATAGGATCCTTTAGTTTTTGTGAATGAGATGGACATTAATGATTTGAAAAGAGAGTTTTAATTCTCAACAAAGGGAACTTAAAAACATAACTTGAACATAAAGAGGTATTTGATAGACAGGGCTAACCATGAATTCTACAAACCACACTTTAAGCAAATGATGACTTTAAGACAACTTTTAAAATGAAATCTAAGATTCGGGAGCACATCCTATTTTCTCAAATATTTTATTTCAAAGGAGTTAGAAAACATGAAAGATTCACTAATAATTGCATTCATAGAAGAGGGACCATCTAACACATCTATGATTACAACTATAAAGACCTTTAAAACAATTTTTCAAGTAGGGACAAAGGGTATGATAAAAAAAAACCTCCTTGGCTAACTATAAACAATGGTACTTCAAAGGGAGACTTCAAAAACAGTTTTCAAGTGGCAGCAGACAAGCAGGGAAAACCATAAATCATGTTGGAACCAACTATTTGAAATATTTGAGAAATAAACAAGCATAAGGGTTCAAGAGAATGATAAAAGACTCTAAAATGCCTTAGCAGAAGAAAACGTAAAACAGTGGAGGATAAACAGGTCTAAGGTGCTTCCAAGAGTCATTTCTTAGCCTAAAATTTTCATCCTACTATAGTAAGAATTTATGAAACATAATGAAAACAAGAAAAATAGTAGACAGTTCAGAATACATCACCAACGGCCAAGCTCGGAGATCCAATGATAGAGCCTTCTCAAGAACAAGCATGTCACAATGTCATCAAGCTTCCAAGACTTCAATTTCTTCTTCAACTTCAAACAAACTATGTATTATTTCAAAGAGTTTCAGTATTACAACTAGTGACCAACCAACCCTTTACAATGTGCTCCTCAAGGAGATTTTATAAGAAAATAAGGAGGTGGAAGAGTTCCTAGGGTTGAAGTGTAATTAATTCTATACTAAATGTAACTCCTAGCATTGAAAACCATGCAAGGTATAAAGCAGGAAAGCATTGAATTACAACTCTCTTTCATTTATTCCATTTCTGCTTTTTAGGCTTAGTGGGAAAAAAGATTGAATTTAAGGCTCTTCTTATCTTTTATAATAACTTTACTGACAGTTTAAAATATGTTATTTTGCTTGTAATAATTGTTCAGCTATCTTTGGCCTTAATGTTTTCGACTGATTTTTAACTATGCCTTCATTTGATTTATTGAGGTTGTAGGTGGAACTTTGGTAGCTGGGGGATTCAATTAGCCCCTTTGATGTGGCTCTGAGGTGTCCTTCATTGTTTTTCTCTGTTTACCTTTAAACACTTTAAATTTTCTTTTGGTGTGTGTTTAGGCTTAATTAGCCTTGATTTTCGATTTTGAGACTTTGTTTTTAAACACTGTGTTTATGTCTTTATTTGGTGGATTAAAACTTTGATCCACAAGCTTTGGCTTTAATCACCCTTTAACATTAATTTCTTCACACTGATACACTTTGTTTCTTTGTTTATACAGGCGGCCTTCTTCTATTTGGAGGGTTCCTGTTAAACCCTGGATTGTGATACAATTGATTTAAACTCGGAACTTAAACCTATAGTTCCCTTTCTTCTTTGATAAAAACCACATAATCGTCATTCTGCGTTGAATATGTCACCAAAATGTGACTATGGGATTTCTCGAAATAGCCACCATTAAAACCCTACAAAAAACATGAAAAATTGTTAAGAAAAACTATGGGAATGGTATAACTGTGTTACAGAGGGTTAATCGAGGTGATGGAAAGCTTGAGGATGAGGAAATGCAACGGTAGAGGAGAAAATCATCGCAGAAATAGCTAATGAGGTAAAATTTTGAATTTGGCGTGAATTTGAGGAAAGGTGGCTTTGGGAAAACCATCAATGGTTTTCGCATTGCATTTGGGGGGTAGGCGGTATTACAGAAAAAAACGCGATACGATACATCAGTCAACACGTGTTTTTCTAATACCGCCCATTTCACAAAAAAATTTGGCGTTAGGCTTTGGGCACAAAAAATTTGCGATATGCAATGTCAGCTGCTAGATTGGAGGCTCCAGATCCAGCGGTGTGGATCGCACGCGACGGGGTGAGAGATGTGGGGTTAAAGTTCATGCGGGGTCCATGGTGATGTAACGCCTTTTTCGTGTAGTGGACCCATGTAAGAGGCTATCAAGTTAAGTCCCGATCATCAAATTTCTTTGATGGACGGTTAGGATTGAAAGAAGGAGCAGATATATTGAAAGGAGAAGAGGGGAGGTAGGTGAATGGGCGGAAGGATGGGGGCCCGATGGCCATTGATTTGTAGAGATCAACGGTCCACACCTATTTAAAATTAAAATGTCGGGGAAACAAAAATAGAAGGAAAATAAGGGTTTGGAAGAGGGTTTTAGGCCTTTTAGCGCCCGATTGCGGGACTAGAGGCATATGAGGTGGAGGGCTAAAATATATAAGCCCTTGGGCGCTTAAAAACCTTTGTATTGCGGAAGGCTGCTTTAGGCCCAAAAATAGTAATTTTTAAGGGCAAATGAGGGTTTCGATAGATGAAAGAAGGAAAATTAAAACCAAATAAAGGGGAGATATAAGGTTTTAAGGGGGGGTTTTGATGATTTTGAAGGTTAAGATGGAGGTTTATTGAGGAAATTTGGAAATGGTTTAAGGGTGAAAATGGAGAATGAATTGGAGAGGTGAAATGAGGGAAAATGGAGTTTCTTAAGCAGTTTTTCTCTTGGTAATCAGCAGGTACTTTAGGACTAATAGTGAAATAGCAGTGAAGATTAACTCAAATGGTAATTATCATCATAAGACTTCAAGAACTCACAATTTGGAAATGAAATTGTTTCTTGAAGGCTAAAAAATATTTAGCCACCATTTGGTATGACAAATTTTTATAGGTGGCTCCACATGGGGATGTCATCTTCTTGAAGGTGTCAAGAACTTCAGCTATTGATCTCTGGCTTTTCAGTAAACTAGTGCCTTATCCATTGGGCAAAAAATTTTATTTCCTTTGGCTGACCTTTTTATGAGCTGATAATCTTTTCCACAATCTGAAACAATGGAATTCTATCAAAACAACAACTCTACCTACCCACTTCTATGATTCTAACATTTTTTATTTTATTTTATTTTATTTTATTTATTTATTTATATATTTCAAAGTGCATTTGGATTGGCAAAATATTTTCATAAACATTTTATTCTTTTGAAAATAGGAAACTAATCTAAGTCTAATATTATTCCTCCATGAGTTCAGATTAAGCAGTTGAGCTCATAAGTTTCTCTATCTAACTACTATCTGTCAAGATTAGACTGTCTGACAGACCTTTACTCTCTAAATTCTAAAATAGAAATTTAAAAGCAGCCAAGCCAGGATTAAGAAATATGACAAGCTGCAGATCTATGGCATAAAAACAAGCTGCACATAGATTTTATTTGCAAAAAAGTAAAACAAAATTGTGAAGGCTTAAGATCTAAAAACTAAAACATCCTTCATTATCTCTTTAGCTCTGATTTTGAATTTGTTTGAGCTGTATTTTCTCTCTCATCTGGTTCAAGTTTTGAGCATATTGGAACTAGTTTTTTTTCTATCGTTGGCTCAAGATTTAGTCTAATTTAGAGCCGTTCTTCTTTTGAGATTCATAGGTTCAGATATTGAATTTGTTTGAACCTTTGTTTCCTCTATCCTAATCTACCTTACTCATAAGCCAAGATTGTGTTGCTTGGCTGATCTAATTCACTAACCTATCAGTAGTAAGTTGAAAAGCTAATTAGCCATGATTAGGCCGTATGACTAACTAGAAGTGTGTTTTTAGGAGTGCCATTTTGAGCTTGCACACTTTCAGACTTTGTCTCTCTTTTTTGGTATGGGGCTGAACCTTTCTTGTTTTTATCTGCCCTCTTTTCTTTTCTATTGTTTTTGTATTTTTATTTTTCTAACTTTGAATGCAATGTTCAGACAATGATAATTTACAATTGAAAGTAAAAAGATGTGAAACTCATGACTCTTGACAGAAGTAATGCTTGAGCATCCTGCCATTGACAGGACCTCCATATAGATCTTCTCCACTCAACTCTTTCAAGAAAAATGCATTATGACCCCTCTCAGCATGAATAATGTAGGGTCCTTTCCACAGATTCTCGAACTTGCCATTCTTTCCCTTCTCTTTCCTTCTTGAATCCCACTTAAGAACCACATTTCCAACTTGGAATTTTTTTGCCTTAGTCCATTAATCAAACAATTTCTTGATATTTTCTTGGACTAGTTATGTTCTTTCATAGAATTCTTCTTTGGACTATTGTAAATGAGTTGTTTGGTTGATTCTTCTCTGCATATCATTTTCTTCATTTTTCACTTCTTTAAGGAGTTTCATGACTGGAACTCCTAATGAGGTTGGGAAGACTGCATCCATGCCATAGACTAGCTGATAGGGGGACATAATTATTGACTTCTTTGTAGTTAATCTATCAGCCCATAAGGCATGAACCAACTTACTATGCCATGACTTATGATTATGCTCCAACAGCTTTTTGATGATAGTGATGAGGCTCTTTTTGGAGGATTCAACTAATCCATTTCCATGGGGATAGTAGGCAGTAGAGTGGCCCAAGGTGATGTGGTATTTGTAACAGAAATCAACCATTCTTTTAGACTTGAAGGCAGCAGCATTATCTGTGATGATTTTTCTAGGACAACCAAATCTGGATAGGATTTTTGTTTCAAGGAACTTGATAATGATAGATTTAGTAGCATTCATAGATGGTATGGCTTCTATCCACTTGGTAAAATAATCAGTGGCAGTGAGGATCCACTTATGATGGGTTGATGAAGATGGGTGAATTTTCCCAATGAAGTCCAAGCCCCATTGTTGAAAGGGTGTCTCAACACTGATGGGATGTAAGGGTAAGGGAAGGAGATTTCTTTTTCCATAAAAAATTTGACACTTATGGCAAGACATGACTAACTTTTGAGTGTCTGGGAAAAGGGTGGGCCAATAGTAACCAGATCTGAGGATTTTTTTTGCTGTGCTCTTCCATTAGAGGTGTCCTCCACATTCTCCTTCATGCAGTTCATGCATGATTTTTCCTGCATCATCCTCAAGTAAACATTTAAGAAAAATTCCAACAGCATTTTTCCAATATAATACCCCATGTAATATGCAATAATTCAAAGCCTTATGTTTCAAAAATCTAGCTTTAGTTTTAGACAAATAAGGAGGGGTATTTAGATACAAAAGCACATAAATGATGTCAGCATACCAAGGAGAATTCAAAAACGTATCTTCAATGAAAGGAGCCGTGAATTCTTCTATTTCTTCTAACACATCTACCATATTCATATCTAGTGCTTGGAAGTTTGACTCAGCCATGAGTTTTGCTAATCCCTGCCCTTTAATTAGTTTGGTGGGCTTGATTTTTAAGTCATATTCAAGAATAGTAGAAATCAATTTTCCCCTTTTACCATCAGGGTCTTGACTTAGAATATCCTTGACAACAGTGTGTGGAACAAAAGAAATTAAGTGAGAGTGTAAAATATAGACTCTAAAGTATTTTAATGCTTTCACTAATGCTAAGGCTTACTTCTCCATGATGTTATATTTGAGAGGAACATCTCTTAAGGCCCTAATAAAAAATGATATTGGTTGTTCTTGCCCAAAATCATTATTTTGAAGTAATACTGTAGCTATTGTATGTTCTGATGCAAAATAAAAGATATAAAAGTCTTTGGTGAAATCTGGACTAATCAAGACTGGTGTTTGAGTGAGAGCTTGTTTAACCAGTTCAAATGATTGTTTAGCTTATGTAGTCCATTTCACACCTACCTCTTTCCTAAGCATGTTTTTTATGTTTCTTAATAGCTCAGCAAGGTTGGGGATAAACCTCCTCCAAAAATTAATCTTTCCAATGAAATATTGTAATTCTTTGAGGCTTCTTGTATGGTTGATTTTCAATATGACATCCATCCTTTTAGGGTCTACTATGATTCCCTCTTATGAAATTATGTGACCAAGAAGATTTCCTTCTTGGAGACCAAAGAGTGTCTTCTTGGGATTCAAAGATAAGCCGAATTTCCTACATTTCTCAAAAAAATTTCTTAAGTGAATCAAATGTTCTTCATCAGTTTTAGAGAAAAAAGTTATGTCATCAAGGTAAATGATTATAAAATAGCCAATATTTTTTGAGAAGGCTATGTACATGGCCCTTTGGAAGGTGGCCCCTGCATTCATCAAACCAAATGGCATTTTGACATACATAAAGGTGCCCCAGGGTGTAGTAAAAGCAGTTTTGTGTTGATCACTTGGGAGCACTAACACTTGATTGTAACTTGAGAACCCATCCAATAGTGATATTATTTTAGACCCAACTACCTTTTGAAGTATATGGTCCATCTTGGGCAAAGGGTAGTTGTCTTTCAGAAAGGCTCTATTTAGATTTCTAAAGTTAATGCAGAGCCTGATTTCCCTTGTCTTCTTCCTAACAGAAACTAGGTTTGACACCCATTTTGAATATCTAAGGGGTACTATAATCCCAGCATCATACATTTTTTCAATTTCTTTCTTAAATAAAGGTAATAAAACGGGTTTTATTGTCCTTATTTTTTGTTTGAAAGGTTTCTGATTTTCCTTAAGAGGAATTTTGTGTTGAATGATGCTAGTGTCATAAGATTTCAGATCTTTGTATCCCCAAGAAAACACATCTCTAAATTATTTGAACAGCTCTACGTATTGCAGTTTTGTATGAGCTGGGAGTCTGCTAGATAGTTTGATAATCTTGGGTTCTGCTAGGCTGCCTATGTTATGTTCCTCTACATCTGTTTCCATAGGCTCCATTCTTGGTTCTTTGGCTATATAATTAAAGTCAAAAGGGTGTTCTAAAGGTGTGAGACCTCTTGGAATTGTATCATTCTTGCATTGTAAAACTTCCAAGTCTTTCTGGTCTACGTTGTCAAATAATTATGCTTCAAAAAGATTCTGACAGTGATTTATATCAACAGAATATGTCATTTCTATTTCTGGGATTTGTTCATTATCAAAACATTTTTCTTCATGGCTAGTTTCTAATGCTGGTATGGAAAAATCATTTTCTGATTTTAAGGAATCATTTATGTGTTTGTCAATGTCAAAAACTTGCCAGTGGTCCTCATTGTTAGGCACTGCAGGCCTGTTTTTGACCTTTATGTTAAGATGTTCATTTATCTGAGGTACTTGGCAATTGCTGGCATTGAAGGAAAGTTCATTTGCTAGATGATTTTGTGCTCTTGGAATGAAAATGAGTTCATATCTTTCAAAGGTCTTTAATAAATCAAGGTTAGTATTTCAATATTCGCTAAGTCTTGGGTTTTTAGCTGAATATTCTCCTTTGATTTTTCTAATGATGAGTTCAGAATCTTCTAGGACTGATATTTTATGGGCTTCTAGTTGTCTAAGCAACTGTAAGCCAAGGAGCAGGGCTTCATATTCATCAATGTTATTGGTGCATGGAAAGTCTAATTTATATGAATAACCCTGATTTGTATTGTGAATCCATACACCTACCCCTGCACTTGTTTTATTACAAGACCCATCAAAGTTTATTGTCCAAAGTATTTCTGCCTCATTTTCATTTTCTTGTTGATATTGATTGCTAATGTTTTGTATTTGAGTTGAGGGCAGTTTTGATTTATCTAGTAAACTAATTTCTTCTTTTTTTCCTTTTCTTGTTGAGTGATTTCGTCTTCATTGTAAAAGATAAAGGAATATAAACTTGAATGAATGGAATATATTGGAGAATTGTTCGGTTTATCTATGTTTCTCACCATGTATTTCATGTGGTATTCCCTGTATAATCTTCTACTTTGGTTAAATACTAGGATGGTGGCATAAGACATGTCCATTTGAAGGCTCCCCTGAATTTTGACTCCCCATGATCTTGATAAAAGCATGCTATATTTTGGGGGAATTTCAGCTACCACTATATCCATTACTAGACTCTTAGTAGGGATCTGAGATAATTTTACACATAAATATTTGATTAAACCCAAGCATTTGACTCTGCTTGAATCAAAGGAATACATATCTTTGTATGGTTTAGTAGTTTCTAAGCCTAAGCTTTCCATTACTACTTTGGGCATAAGATTATGTGAAGCTCCAGAGTCTAACATGGCATTATGTAATATCCTATCATGTATATTCAAACTGACATAGAAGGGAGGGACAACTCCTTCTTGGTATTTTCCTTCATCTTCTAGACCAAACAACAACATAGGTTTTTCATCTGTCAAGTTTAACGTATTAGTGTCACTTCCTAAGTTCAAAGCTTTCAAAACTTGGTTTTTGTACACTTCTTGGGTTACTAGTTCAGCTAGAGGTATGGTAATTCTTCTCTTTGCAATCTCTCCCTCAAGGCTGAAAGGAACTATTGATTTTGTCATATTTACATCTGTTTTTTAAATTTAATTATTTTCAACAATTATGATTTGCTGAACTTTGTTTGGACTAATATTTGGGAAAATTTTGTTAGGGCCACTAGTTGAAGTGCCAGGGCTGCTTTGTTCAACCTTTGGCTGGTTACTTTTCTCTTTGTTTAAATCTGTTTTCTTAGCCAAAATGTTAGTTTTCTCTGCTACTTTCTTAGGCTGATTTTCTGCATTTTTCCTAACAGCAGTGCTAGTGTTTTTATCTTTTGGATTATCTAGGTTCTTTTTTCTTCTAAGATCATACTGTTTGTGTACCTCCATTATTGCATTCTCAAACCCCAACCTGTAATCTTCAGAATCCTCATAAGTGTTTTCATTTTCTTCTGAGGAGAAGAAACCTTGTTCCTTTTCAGTGAGGAAAACATCATCCTCACTATCTGATCCAATCAAGTTAACATGATTTTCTCCCAATATTTCAATCTCCCTTTCTTCCTCATCTTGATGTACATAGTTTTGTTGGAAGGCAGGTCTAATTTGTTGGTCATTGTCCCTTTGTCTATCTTGATTGTTTTCTTTTCTATAATTCTAGTTCCGGTTTCTGTTTTGGGGGTTGTTTTGATTGTCTCTTGGTTGTTCTTTCTCAAGTATGCTTATTTTTTCATCATTTATTCCATCATCCTTTCCATTTTCGAGCTAGATGTGGAGGGTGCAAATTCCTCCCTAAATGATACTTTCCTTTCTTTTCTCATCCTTGCTCTTTTCTCTATTAGATTTTCCTCTGCATATCCTCTAATGTTAAGGGGTCTCTTTCTCTTACTTGATAGGCCATTTTCGGGTCAAAGCCTTCTGGGAATTTAGCCAAGGGTAAGCCTAGTGGAGGTTTCATGTATGGAGGAAGTGCATTATACACACTATTGAATCTAGTGCATTAATCATGGACACTTTCCCCAATATTTCTCTTGAGGTTAGTATAGTTTGAAAGGATTTGGAGGGGGTTTTTTCTAATTTCCCATTTGTTTATGAATGTTTGATGAAAAGAAGGGAGATCATTGATGTTGTTAGGAGTTAAGCCTTTAAACCATTTTTTGACTTCTCCTCCTAAATTTTGAGCAAAAATTCTCATTTTAATAGTCTCTTCTTCTATCTCCATGTAATCAAAGGCATCATTCATTTTATATACATGTTGTTGGGTAGTAGTAGGTTCATTTCCATTGAAATGAGGAATTTTGGATTAGTAATCGTTTGGTAAGGGAACCATGGGTTGTGGTAACACTAGTGGAGCATACCATTCTGCCATGGCTGGAAGGAAAGGTGGATTTACAACGGGTGGATTGAGAAGAGGGACAATGGGCTGGAATGGAGTGTTTTGGACAGTGGTGGTATGGATTGGAGTGGAAGAAACACTTGGGCCAACAAACTGGTTTTGAGCAGGTTTTTTACAAAAGAGGCTAAATTTGTGAAGAAGTTGGGAATCAGGAGGAGTAGAAGGTGAGGCTTCTCTACTAAAGTTTTGTTGCAAACCTACAGTTTCAAAATAATCTTGGTTTAAATCACTTTGAGATCTGGTTCTGAATATTTTCTTTGTATGATGTAAGTCAAAGTGTAAATCCTCTAAGAAATCAAGGTTTTTAGGGACAGATTTTGTTCTTAAGAGGCTCCTATCAGCAGTTGATTTTCCAGACTTAGAAGTCTGCCACAAAATATTCTCTGGATTTTCAACTATTGTAGGAGGATTAGGGTCTGGATGAGATCTAGTTTTGATCCTATGTGAATCCAGACTGTTTTTTCAAAAATGAGAGAGGCTGAAGTTTTTAGGGATTGTTTTGAAAATTTTTCCTCTCACAATGTCTATTCTAGTATGGGACTAGGCTTCTAAACTTCTTCAAGGCTGGTTAACACAATATTAAGGAAATATAGAGACCTAGATGAGTAATAAGCCTACTGGGGTCAATGAAGTCGCCAGGTGGAAACTTTTTAGCTTTTGTGAAGGTAAAATGTTTTATGGTTCCACCACCATGTGTATTATGAAGCCAATCTGAAATATTTTTGGGTTTTTTCTGAGTTTCTATGGTTTTTTGAAAGACTAATGAGTCTATAAGAGCTTTCTAGGCAACTATGAGCTCAGTGGTCCCATCGTGATTGCCATTATGTTGGGGTCCTGTGTTTTGAGAGATTAGCTTACCAAAAGACAAGGCAACATCAAAACCAATCTTTAGAGTTCTAGGATCTAGTCCTCCTGTTCTCAGAGAGGGATCTCTCAAATGTTTTGAAAATATATATCTTGTTTTATTTGAAGTATTGATTTTAGACTAGTTATTAAGTTCAAGTGTTTTTTTGGTTTGTTTGTTTGGTTGAATTGGTACAACAGAACATGAAAGATCTAGGAAAGATAGGTAGAAAGAAGAAGTGTCATATTCATTGGGCAATGGAGTCAGAATGAAGTTGGTAACCGGCTCATAAGTGGATATGGGATATCAAAGGGAAAATCTAACTTGGCCACAGGATCCTTTAGTTTTTGTGAATGAGATGGACATTAATGATTTGAAAAGAGAGTTTGAATTCTCAACAAAGGGAACTTAAAAAAATAACTTGAACATAAAGAGGTATTTGATAGACAGGGCTAACCATGAATTCTAAAAACCACACTTTAAGCAAATTTTGACTTTAAGACAACTTTTAAGATGAAATCTAAGATTCGGGAGCACATCCTATTTCCTCAAAGATTTTATTTCAAAGGAGTTAGAAAACATGAAAGATTCACTGATAATTGCAGTCATAGAAGAGGGAACACCCAACACATCTATGATTATAACTGTAAATACCTTTAAAACAATTTTTCAAGCAGGGACAAAGGGTATGATCAAAGCATACCTCCTTGGCTAACTATAAACAATGGTACTTCAAAGGGAGACTTCAAAAATAGTTTTCAAGTGACAGCAGACAAGCAGGGAAAACCATAAATCATGCTGGAACCAACTATTTGAAATATTTGAGAAATAAACAAGAATAAGGGTTCAAGAGAACGATTAAAGACTCTAAAATTCCTTAGCAGAAGAAAACATAAAACAGTGAAGGATAAACAGGTCTAAGGTGCTTCCAGGAGTCATTTCTTAGCCTAAACTTTTCATCCTACTGTAGTAAGAATTTATGAAACATAATGAAAATAGGAAAAAAAATAGACAGTTTAGAATACATCACCAACGGTCAAGCTTAGGGACCCAATGATAGAGCCTTCTCAAGAACAAGCATGTCACACCATCATCAAGCTTCCAAGACTTCAATTTCTTCTTCAACTTCAAACAGGCTATGTATTATTTCAGAGAGTTTCAGTATTACAACTAGTGACCAACCAACCCTTTACAATGTGCTCCTCAAGGAGATTTTATAAGAAAATGAGGAGGTGGAAGAGTTCCTAGGGTTGAAGTGTAATTAATTCTATACTAAATGCAACTCCTAGCCTTGAAAACCATGCAAGGCATAAGGCAGGAAAGCATTGAATTAAAACTCTGTTTCATTTATTCCATTTCTGCTTTTTAGGCTTAGTGGGAAAAAACATTGACTTTAAAGCTCTTCTTATCTTTTATAATAAATTTACCGATAGTTTAAAATATGTTCTTTTGCTTATAATAACTGTTCAGCTGTCTTTGGCCTTAATGTTTCTGACTGAGTTTTAACTATGCCTTCATTAGATTTATTGAGGCTGCAAGTGGCACTTTGGTAGCTGGGGGATTCAATTAGCCCCTTTGATGTGGCTCTGAGGTGTCCTTCGTTGTTTTTCTCTATTTACCTTTAAACACTTTAAATTTGGTTTGGTGTGTGTTTAGGCTTAATTAGCCTTGATCTTCGATTTCGAGACTTTGTTTTTAAACACTGTCTTTATATCTTTATTTGGTGGATTAAAACTATGATCCTCAAGCTTTGGCTTTATTCACCCTTTAACATTAATTTCTTCACACTGATACACTTTGTTACTTTGTTTATACGGGTGGCCATTTGCTATTTGGAGGGTTCCTGTTAATCCCTAGATTGTGATTCAATTTCTTTAAACTCGGATCTCAAACCTGCAGTTCCCTTTCTTCTTTGATAAAAACCACATAATCGTCATTCTGGGTTGAATATGTAACCAAATTGTGACTATGGGATTTCTCGGAATACCCACCATTAAAACCCTACAAAAAACATGAAAAAATGTTAAGAAAACCTACGGGAATGGTATAACTTCGTTACAAAGGGTTAATGGAGGTGATGGAAAGCTTGAGGATGAGGAAATGCAGCGATAGAGGAGAAAATCCTTGCAGAAACAACTAACCAGGTAAAATTTTGAATTTGGCGCGAATTTGAGGAAAGGTGGTTTTGGGAAAGCCATCAATGGTTTTCGCGTTGCATTTCGGGGGTAGGCGGTATTGCAGAAAAAACACAATACGATACATCGGTCGACACATGTTTTTCTAATACTGCCCATTTCGCAAAATTTTTTGGCGTTAAGCTTTGGGTGCAAAAAAATTGCGATATGCAACGTCAGCCGCTAGATTGGAGGCTCCAGATCCAATGGTGTGGATCGCACATGACGGGGTGAGAGATGCGGGGTTAAGTTTCATGCGGGGTCCACGGTGATGTAACACCTTTGTTGCATAGTGGACAGGTGTAATAGGCTATCGGGTTAAGTCTCGATCGTCATATTTCTTTGATGGACAGTTAGGATTGAAAGAAGGAGAAGATATATTGAAAAGAGAAGAGGGGAGGTAGGTGAATGGGTGGAAGGATGGGGGCCCGATGGTCGTTGATCTGCAGAGATCAACTATCCACACCTATTTAAAATCAAAATGTCAGGGAAACAAAAATAGAAGGAAAATAAGGGTTCAAAAGAGGGTTTTAGGCCTTTTAGCGCCCAATTGCGGGACTAGAGGCATATGAGGTGAAGGGCTAAAAGATATAAGCCCTTGGGGGCTTAAAAACCTTTGTATTGTGGAAGGCTGCTTTAGGCCCAAAAATAGTGATTTTTAAGGCCAAATGAGGGTTTCGATAGATGAAAGAAGGAAAATTAAAACCAAATAAAGGGGAGATATAAGGTCTTAAAGGGGGTTTTGATGATTTTGAAGGTTAATATGGAGGTTCATTGAGGAAATTTGGAAATGTTTTAAGGGTGAAAATGGAGAATGAAGTGGAGAGGTGAAATGAGGGAAAATGGAGTTTCTTAAGCAGTTTTTCTCTTGGTAATCAGCAGGTAATTTAGGAATAATAGTGAAATAGCAGTGAAGATTAACTCAAAGGGTAATTATCATCATAAGACTTCAAGAAATCACAATTTGGAAATGAAATTGTTTCTTGAAGGCTAAAAAAAATTTAGCCACCATTTGGTATGACAAATTTTTATAGGTGGCTAACACATCCTTCGCACCAATGGGGGAAATCCACACTAGAGGGTGAGCCAACTAGTGCTCTGTCCCTGTGTTTCACTCACGCCAAGCTTATTAAGGGATTTAAAAAAAAACAAATGGCGGAAGTTTGATTCTAACCAACTCCTAAATGAATCATCAAAAGGAGTTGGGTGGTTTGGCTCTAGATCTCCATGTATAGGAAGTGGTTTTCCACCTATCATGGAACCTTCCTAAGAGATAGGGCCTATCCCATGATTATAGGGATCCCAACTTCCTTTCCTCCATCTATAAAAGCTTTCCCTCTCCATTAGCAAGCTAGCTAAACTTGTAGGAAGGAAACTATAGCCGGGTAACTATTGAGAGCCAAGCCAAGAGAATCCCATAAGAGAGAGAGCTTCGTTCAAATTCCAGAGAGGCTTTGTTGAGACACGCTCCACTGCAAGCCCCACCGAAGGAAGATCATAACGTTAGAGCATTTGGTTGTAATCTCCCTTTTGTCATTCATAATATAAGTGACTCTGATTATGGTTCCATTCACGTGTTCATTTCTTTATGTAATGCAATGAATTATATCCTCTCTGACTGATATATGGTTACATGCTTTAGATTTTACGTTGTATGTCATTGTTTCCTTGCATGTGTACAGGTGTTTGGACATGTCGAATGGAATGATTGTGATCTGTCAAGCGAGGGATGGGAAACATCAACTTTTCTTCAATGACAACTGCGTGGGATTTGAGTTAGGCCACTTATCGCAATCTTTGTCTTTTTGTAATTAGGAACCAACATCATTGCATGACTTGATTGTTGCTAGACCCGATCTGGGCTAGTGGGATTGCCTCTGTCCACAGAGGGGATTTACCTCCTCAACAAAAGTTAAGTTCAAGGTTAAGGTTAAGGTTAGGTTAAGGGTAAAGTCAAGATTAAGGTTAGGTTAAGGTTAAGGTTAAGGTTAAGGGTTTGGTTAAGGTTAGGTTAAGGTTAAGGTTAAGGGTTTGAGTAAGGTTAGGTTAGGGTTCAAGTTAAGGTTATGGTTAGGGTAATTTTAGGGTAAGGTTAAGGTTATGGTTAGGGTAAAGTTAAGGTTATGGTTAGGGTAAGGTTAGGGTTAAGGTTAATGTTAATATTAAGGTTAAGGTTAAGGGTTTAGTTAAGGTTAAGGTTAAGGTTAATGTTAAGGGTTTGGTCAAGGTAAGGGTTAGATTATCGTTAAGGTCGAGGTTAAGGTTATGGTTAAGGTAAGGTTAATGGGAAGGTTAATGGGAAGGTTAAGGTTATGATTAAGGCAAGGTTAAGGGTAAAGTTAAGGTTAAGGTTAGGTTAGGTTAAGCTTAAGATTAAGGTTAAGATAAGGTTAAGGTTAGGTTAAGGTTAAGGTTTAAGGTTACAGGTCTTAACCTTAACCTTCACTATAACCTACCCTTAACATTAACCTTTACCTAAACTTAATCTTGACCTTAACCATAACCTTAACCTTAACCTTGACCTTAACTATAACCTTAACCTTAACCAAACCTTTAACATTAACCTTAACTTAACTTTAACCTTAACCCTAACCTTACCCGTAACCTAACGTTAACCTTGACCTTAACTATAACCTAACCCTAACCTTGACCAAACCCTTAACCTTAACCTTAACCTTGACTTTACCCTTAACCCTAACCTTTACCTTAACGCAACCTTAACCCGTAACTTGATCCTTAACCTAACATTAACCTTGACTTTACCCTTAACCCTAACCTTAACTATAACCTTACCTTAATGTAACCTTAACCTTACCCTTAACCTTAACCTTGACCTTAACCATAACCCTAACTTTGACCACATTCTTAACCTTAACCTTAACCTGAACCTGAACGTTAACATTAACCTTAACCTTCACTATAACCTAACCTTAACCTTAACCTTAACCCAACCTAACCTTAACCTTAACTATAACCTAACCCTGACCTTTACCAAACCCTTAACCTTAAACTTAACTTAACCTTAAACTTAACCTTAACCTTCCCATAACCATTACCATAACCTTAACCTTAACTTTAACCGTAACCTAACCTTAACCTTAACTATAGCCTAACCCTAACCTTACCCTAACCATAACCTTAACTATAACCTAACCCTAACCTTAACCTTACCTTTAACCTAACCTTAACCTTAACCTTAAACTTGACCTTAACCCTAACCTTAACCTTAACTTAACCTTAACCTTAACTTTAACTATAACCTAACCTAACCTTGACATTAACTATAACCTAACCCTAACCTTTACCAAACCCTTAACCTTAACCTTGACGTTAACCTTAACCTTCCCATAAACATAACCTTAACCTTAACCTTAACCTTCACCTTAACCTTTACCTTCACTTTTCCCTTAAACTAAACTTAACCCCTTAACCTTAAACTTAAAGTTCCCATAACCATAACCTTAACTTGAATTTACCCTTAACCTAACCCTAACATTAACCATAACCTACCCCTAACCTTGATCAAACATTAACCTTAACCTTAACCTTAAACTTTCCCTAGCCTAAACCCTAACCTTAACCTTAATCTTAAGCTTAAGCTTAACCCTCCCCTAACCATAACCTTAACCTTGACCCTGACCTTAACTTTACTCTTAAACTCATCTTAACCTTAAACTACCCTTAACCTTAACTTTGCACTTAACCTTAACCTAACCTTAACCTTACCCTTAACTTTATCTTAACCTCATCTTAACCATAACCTTAAGCTTAAGCTTATCCTAACATTAACCTTTACTTTACCCTTAATGTAACCTTAACCATAACCTTATATTTACCTGTAACCTTAACCTTAACCATAACCTTAACCTTAACCTTAACCTTAACTTAAATATAACCTTAACCTTCACCTTAACCTTAACCTTAACCTTGACTTTACCCTTAACTTAACCTTAACCTAACCTTAACCTTAACTTAACCTTAACCTTAACCTTAATCTTCACCTTAACCTTACCCCCTTAACCTTAACCTTGACTTTACCTTAACCTTACCTTAACCCCTTAACCTTAACCTTAACTTTACCCTTAACCTTACCCTTAACCTTAACCAAATTCTTAACATTAACCTTAACTTAACCTTAACCTTAACCTTAACATAACCTTAACCTTAACCTTAACTATAACCTAACTGTAACCTTCACCAAACCTTACCGTTAAGGTTAAGGTTAGGTTATAGTGAAGGTTAAGGTTAAGTTAAGGGTAAAGTCAAGGCATAACCCTTAACCTTAACCTTACCCTTAACCTTCACCTAACCTTAACTTTGAATTTACCCTTAACCTAACCTTAACCTTAACTATAACCTAACCCTAACCTTGACCTTAACTTTACCCTTAACCTTGACCTTAAACTTAACCTTTACCTTGACCTTAACTTCACCTTAACCTTAACCTTAACCTTATCTTACCCTTAACCATAACCTTCCCAAACCCTTAACCTTAACCTTAAATTTAATCTTAACCTGACTAAACTCGTAACCTTAACCTTAACCTTAACCTAACCTTAATGTTATATTAACCTTTACCTTAACCTTAACCTTAACTTTGGTTAGGTAAAGTCAAGGTTAAGGTTACGTTAAGGGTAAATTCAAGTTTAAGGTTAGGGTTAGGCTATAGTTAAGGTCAAGGTTAAGGTTAAGGTTAAGGTTAAGGTTACAAGTTTAGTCAGGTTAAGGTTAACGTTAAGGGTAAAGTCGAGGTTAAGGTTAGGTTAAGGTTAAGGTTAGGGTTAAGGTTCACGTTAAGTTTAAGGTTAAAAGTAAGGTTAAGGTTAATTTTAGGTTAAGGGTAATGTTAAGGTTAAGGTTAAGGTTAAGGGTTTGGTCAAGCTTAGGGTTAGGTTATAGTTAAGTTCAAGGTTAAGGTTATGGTTAAGGTAAGGTTAAGATAAGGTTAAGGATAAGGTTAATGTTAAGGTTAGGTTAAGGTTATGGTTGAGGTTAGGTTAAGGTTAAAGTTAGGTTAAGGGTAAAGTTAAGGTTATGTTTAGGGTTAACGTTAGGGTAAGGTTAGGGTTAGGTTAAGGTTAAGGTTAGGTAAAGTTTAAGGTTAAGATTAAGGTTAAGGTTAAGGATTTGGTCAAGGTTAGGGATAGGTTATAGTTAAGGTCAAGGTTAAGGTTAGGTTATGGTTAAGGTTATGGGAAGGTTAAGGTTAAGGTTAATGTTAAGTTAAGGTTAAGGTTAAGGTTTGGTCAAGGTTAGGGTTAGGTTATAGTTAAGGTCAGGGTTAAGGTTAGGTTAAGGTTAAGGTTATGGTTTTAGTTAGCTTAAAGTTAAGGTTAGCGTTAAAGTTAGGTTAAGGGTAAAGTCAAGGTCAAGGTTAGGGTTAGGTTAAGGGTAACATAAGGTTAAGGTTAAGGTTAAGGTTTAGGCTAGGTTAAGGTCAAAGTCAAGGTCGACGTTAAGGTTAAGGTCAAGGTTAAGGGTAAAGTTAAGGTCAAGGTTAGGGTTAGGTTATAGTTAAGGTTAAGGTTAGGTTAAGGGTAAATTCAAGGTTGAGGTTATGGTTAAGGTTAAGGTTAAGGCTAATGGTTTGGTTAAGGTTAGGTTAAGGTTAAGGTTAGGGATAGGGTTAGGTTAAGGTTAAAGTTAAGGATATGGTTAGGGTAAGGTTAGGGTAAGGTTAGGGTTGTGGTTGGGGTAAGGTTATGGTTAAGTTTAGTGTTAAGGTTAAGGTTAAGGGTTTATTTAAGGTTAAGGTTATGTTAATGTTAAAGGTTTGGTCAAGTTTAGGGTTAGGTTATAGTTAAGGTCAAGGTTAAGGTTATGGTTAAGGTAAGGTTAAGATAAGGTTAAGGGTAAGGCTAAGGTTAAGGTTAGGTTAAGGTTATGGTTAAGGTAAGGTTAAGAGTAAATTTAAGGTTAGGGTTAGGTTAAGTTAAGCTTAAGCTTAAGATTAAGATAAGGTTAAGTTTAAGTTTAGGTTAAGGTTAAGGTTTAAGGTTACGGGTCTTAACATTAACCTTCACTATAACTTACCCTTAACATGAACCTTTACCTAACCTTAAACTTAACCATAACCTTAACCTTGACCTTAATATTTACCTTAACTATAACCTTAACCTTAACCAAACCCTTAACGTTAACCTTAACTTAACCTTAACCTTAACCTTAACCTTGACCTTAACTATAACATAACCCTAACCTTGACCATAACCTTAACCTAACCTTAATCTTGACTTTTCCCTTCCCTAACCATAACCATAACCTTTAACTTAATGTAACCTTAACCTTAAACTTTACCTTAACATAACCTTAACCTGACTAAACCCGTAACTTGAACCTTAAACTAACCTTAACTTTGATTTTACCCTTAACCCTAACCTTAACCATAACCTTTACATTAACGTAACCTTAACCTTACCCTTTCCTTAACCTTACCCTTAACCTTAACCTTAACCTTAACCTTAACCTTGACTTTACCCTTAACCTAACCTTAACCTTAACCTTAAGCTTATCTTAACCTTAACCTAACCTTAACCTTAACCTTAACCTTAACCTTAACCTAACCATAACCTTACCTTAACTTATCTTAACTTTGACCTTGACCTTAACCTCAACTTTAACTTTACCCTAACCTTAAGGGTTTAGTCAGGTTAAGGCTAGTCAGGTTAAGGTCAAGGTTAAGGTTAGGTTAAGGGTAAAGTCAAGGTTAAGGTAAAGTTAAGGTTAAGGTTAGGTTATGGTTAAACTTAAGGTTAGGTTAAGGTTATATTAAGGGTAATATAAGGTTAAGGTTAAGGTTAAGGTTAGGTTAAGGTCAAGGTAAAGGTTAATGTTAAGGTTAAGGAAAAGGTTAAGGGTAAATTTAAGGTCAAGGTTAGGGTTAGGCTATAGTTAAGGTTAAGGTTAGGTTAAGGGTAAAGTCAAGGTTAAGGTCAAGGTGAAGGTTAAGGGTAAGGTTAAGGTTTAGGGTTACAAGTTTAGTCAGGTTAAGGTTAAGGTTAAGGTTACAGGTTTAGTCAGGTTAAGGTTAAGGTTAAGGTTATGGGTTTAATCAGGTTAAGGTAAAGGTTAAGGGTTTGGTCAATGTTAGAGTTATGGTTAAGGTTAAGGTTAACTTTAAATTTAGGTTAAGGTATGGTTAACATTATGGGTTTAGTAAGGTTAAGGTTAGGTCAAGGTTAGGTTATAATGAAGGTTAAGGGTAAGGATAAGGTTAGGGTTAGGTTATGGTGAGGGTAAGGCTAGGGTTAGGTTATAATTAAGGTTAAGGTTAAGGTTAAGGTCAAGGTCAAGGTTAAGGTTAAGGTTACGTTAGGTTAACGTTAAGTTTAGGTTAAGGTTAAGGTTAAGGTTAAGTTAAGGGTAAAGTCAAGGTTAAGGTTAGGTAAAGGTTAAGATTAGGGTAAGGTTAAGGTTACAGGTTTAGTTAGGTTAAAGTTAAGGGTAAGGTTAAGTTTAAGGTTAAGGGTTTGGTCAAGGTTAGGGTTAGCTTAATTGTAAAGTTAAGGTTAAGGTTAGGTTAAGGTTACGGTTATGGTTAAGGTTAAGGTTAAGGTTAAGTTTAGGTTAAGGTCAAGGTCAAGGTTAAGCTTAAGGTTAAGGTAACGTTTAAGGGTAAAGTTAAGGTCAAGGTTAGGGTTAGGTTATAGTTAAGGTTAAGGTTAGTTTAAGGTTAATGTCAAGGTTAACATTAACCTTCCCATAACATTAACCTTAACCTAACCCTTAAGGTTAAGTAAAGGTTAAGGTTAATATAAGGTTAAGGGTACAGGTTTAGTAAGGTTAAAGTTAAGGTTAAGGTTACATTAAAGGTAAAGGCAAGGTTAAGGTTAGGTTAAGGGTAAGGTTAAGGTTAGGTTAAGATTAAGGTTAAGGATTTGGGAAGGTTAAGGTTAAGGTAAGGTTAAGATAATTTTAAGGGTAAGGTTATGGTTAAGGTTAGACTAAGGTTATGGTTAAGGTAAGGTTAGGTTAGGGGTTAAGGTTAAGATTGGTTTAGGTTATGGTTAAGATAAGGTTAAGGGGAAGGTTAACTTAACTTTACACTTAAGGTTAAGGTTACGTTAAGGGTAAAGTCAAGGTTAAGGTTAGGTTATGGTTAAGGTTAAGGTTAAGGTTATGGGAAGTTTAAGGTTAAGATAAGATTAAGGTTAAGGTTAAGCTTAGGTTAGGCTAAGGTTAAGGTTAGGTTAAGGGTTTGGTCAAGGTCAAGGTTAATGTTAGGTGAAGGGTAAGGTTAAGGTTATGGGTAAGGTTAAGGTTATGGTTAGGGTAAGGTTAAGATTAAGGTTAGGTTAAGGTTAAGGTTAAGGTTAAGGTTAGGGGAAGGATAAAGTTAAAGCTAA
This sequence comes from Pinus albicaulis, assembly GCA_034641835.2. Lineage (NCBI taxonomy): Eukaryota > Viridiplantae > Streptophyta > Pinopsida > Pinales > Pinaceae > Pinus > Pinus albicaulis. Next base: position 26,905 of record MU968322.1, on the reverse strand, counting down.
GTTAAGGTAAAGGTTATGGGAAGGTTAGGTTAAGGTTAAGGTAAAAGTAAGGTTAAGGTTAAGGCCAAGGTTAGGTTATAGTTAAGGTCAATGTTAAAGTTAGGTTATAGTGAAGGTTAAGGTTAAGATTAATGGTAAGGGTAAGGTTAACGTTAAGACCCGTAACCTTAACCTTAAAATAACCTTAAACTTAACCTTCACCTTGCTAAACCCATAACCTTAACCTTAACCTTAACCTTGAATTTACACTTAACCTAACCTTAACCTTAACTATAACCTAACTCTAACCTTGACCTTAAACTTACCCTAACCATAACCGTAACCTTAACCTAACTTAACCTTAATCTTGACTTTTACCTTAACATTAACCTTACCCATAACCTTAACCTTAACTTTACCCTTAACCTAAACTTAACCTTAACCTTACCCTTAACCTTATCTTAACCATAACCTTAACCCTACCCTTAACCTTCACCTTAACCTTAAATTTACCCTTAACCTTAATGTTAACCTTGAATTTACCCTTAACCTAACCTTAACCATAACCTTCACCTTAACCTGACTAAACCCGTAAATTTAACCTTAACCTAGCCTTAAAATTAACCTTCCAATAACCTTAACCTTAACATTAACTATAACCTAACCTTAACCTTGACCTCAACTATAACCTAACCCTCACCTTGACCAAACGCTTATCATTAACCTTAACATTGACCTTAACCTTAACCTTAACCTTATACTTAACCTTGACCTTAAATATAACCTAACCCTAACCTTAACCTTGACCAAACCCTTAACGTAACCTTAACTCTGACTTTACCCTTAATGTAACCTTAACCTTGACTTTGACCTTACCCTTAACATTAACCTTAACCTTAACCTAAACCTGACTAAACCCGTAACCTTAACCTTAACCTTAACCTTGCCATTAACCTTAAACTTAAGCTTGACCTTAACTATAACCTAACCCTAACCTTAACCAAACCTTAACCTTACCCTTAACGTAACCTTAACCTTGACTTTACCTTTGACCTTAACCTTACCCTTAACCTAATCTTATCGTTACCCTAGCCTTAACCGTAACCTTATTTTTACCCTTAACCTTAACCTAAACCTAACGTTAACCTTAACCTTATCCTTATCTTCACCTTAACCTTAACCTTAACCTTAACCCTAAACTTAAGGTTAAATTTATTGGTAAGGTTAGGTTAAGGTTAGGGTTAAGTTATATTTAAGTTCAAGGTTAAGATTAGGTTAAGGTTAAGGTTAAGGTTAAGTTAAGGTTAATGTTAAGGTTAAGGTTAAGGTTAGGGTTAAGGTTAAGGTTAGGGTTAAGGTTAAGGTTAATATTAGGTTAGGTTGAGGTTAAGATAAGGTTAAGGGTAAGGTTAAGGTTAAGGTTAAGGTTATGTTAAGGGTAAAATCAAGGTTAAGGTTAGGTTAAGGTTAAGATAAGGCTAAGGTTAAGGTTAAGGTTAGGTTAATGTTACGGTTAAGTTAAGGTTAAGTTAAGGTTAAGGTTAAGTTTAAGGGTTTGGTCAAGGTTAGGGTTAGGTTATAGTTAAGGTTATGGGAAGGTTAAGGTTAAGGATAAGTAAAGGTTAAGGTTAAGGGTTAGGTTAAGGTTAAGGGTTTTGTCAAGGTTAGGGTTAGGTTAAGTTTAAGGTTAAGTTTAGGTTAAGGTTAGGTTAAGGGTAAAGTTAAGGTTAGGGTTAGGTTAAGATTAAGGGTAAAGATAAGGTTATGGTTAAGGTTAAGGTTAAGGTTAGGTTAATGTTAAGTTCAAGGTTAATGTTAAGGGTAAGGTTATAGTTAGGTTAATGTTAAGGTTAAGTTTAGGTTAAGGTTAAGATAAGGTTAAGGTTAAGGTTAGGTTAAGGGTAAAGTCAAGGTTAAGGTAAAGTTAAGGTTAAGGTTAGGTTAAGGTTAAGGTTAAGGTTAGGGTAAAGGTTTAGGTTAAGGTTAAGGTTAAGGGTTAAGGTTAAGGTTAAGTGTTTGGTCAAGGTTAGGGTTAGGTCACTAACCGTAACCTTAACCTTAACCATAACCTTAACATTAACCTTAACCTAACCTTAACCTTATCTTAACCTTAACTATAACCTAACGCTACCCTAACCTTAACCTTGACCTTAACCTTGACCTTGACCTTAACCTAACCTTAACCTTAACCTTAACCTTATCTTACACTTACCCTTACCCTTACCCTTAACCTAATCTTAACCTTAACTTAATCTTAACCTTAACCTTAACCTTAACGTAACTATAACATTACCCGTAACCTTAACCTTAACCTAACCTTAACCTTAACCCTAATATTAACCATAACTTTACCCTTAACCTAACCTTAACCTTAACCTTAGCCTTAACCTTATCTTAACCTTAACCTAACCTTAACCTTGACTTTACCCTTAAGGTAACCTTAACCTTAACCTGAACCTTATTTTAACCTTAACCTTAACCTTAACCTTCCCATAACCATAACCATAACCTTGACCTTGACTTTACCCTTTGTTAGTGTCAGTCTACTCATACTGCCATCAGTGATCAAAATTTCTCTTTTTCATTCACATATTAGGAGTCCCATACCATAAATTTTCACCATTCCATTAGGTCATGGATTCATTGATGGTAGTGGTTTTTCATCAGTTTTCCCTCATGTGAAACTTGCTGATTCTCCTCTCTATGGTCTTTAGTCATGATTCACTTTAACTTCCAAAATCCATATTATTAGGTCATAGGGTTGGTCCCATTAGGTTCTAGGGTCTCATCATGGTCAAATTAATGAGTCAAGTGTCAATAAATATCAGCAAGGTCATGAGGAGATCTAATAAACTCAAAGTCACATCACTTGGGAAGATCAAAGAAATGTTTTATTTAGCTTGATGTAATTTTCACCTAAAAACCATGTTTTGAGGTGAAAACATGGTACTTTGTCTTTTATTATCATCTTTTGTGTAATTTTATATCATCATATGTAAGAATTCACACTTCAAAGGCTGCTATCTCCACAAAGTCACCACCCTGCCCTTCAAAAAAGATTTCCACAGCATTTTCATTGTTAAATCATCTTCTGAGTATTTCCATCAGAAAGAGCCTGGAAAGAGATTTTCAACAGTATATTATACTCTCAAAACTGACTCCTGGATCAAAAATTATGCCTAAGTGAAAGAAAGTCCCTTATAGCCTAACCCTTCCCCTCTTTCCATTTCTTCCTTACACTTTATGTCATAAAAGTTTAATGTTTTCCTTTATAAAACCCCCCCTTTTACCCCTATCCGATGGCATAATCGCATTGTTAAAGTCTTTTAAACCCGTAAACTCCGATGTGATTAAATAAACCCTTTTCCTCGCTTACCCTTAAAAATTTATAATAAAATTTTAAAGTTTTTGTATTGTAAATCCCCTCTTCCGATCGTATTACCCTTTACCCTCTGATCCGATCACAATCGCAACATTTAAAATGTGCATTCTGATTGACCCTTGTGTTCACAAAAAACTCTGATGCGATTGACCCCGCCCGATCGCATCCTGACCGTTGATCTGCTCATCCGATCAGACGACCCACACTCCATTGCTCCATCGCAATCGGCGATTTCATATAATTCTTTAAAACTTACCACCCCGCTCCTCCAATCTTCCGATTTCGATTGGTTGGGCCCCACCATTAAACCTTCCACCCCGCTTCTTGAAAAAAGGGGTTTTCCTTTTGTAAAGTGCGGAAATTCAGTTTTTATTTGTTTAGTGTTCCATCGCATCGGGAATTCACATGTGCCCACAACTCTCTCTCCTTTTAATTTCTCTGATTTTTTATTCCGATTAGCCCAGTCCCACCTTAAACCTTTTCCACCCATTCACAATAAAAGGGCCTTTTCCCTTTGTAAATCTCAAAATTCATTTTATTTTGTTTCATAAGGACTTCCTTCCATCACTCCATCCTCAATCGCATCGGCGAAATCCTATTGTGTAATACACCCGCCCCAAGCCCTAATTGCAATTCCGATTGACTCTCGGGTCCGACCTAAAGGCCCTCCGCTCTTTCAATGAAAAATCATTCTTTCCTTTACAAAAGCGCCAAACCATTTTTTATTTTTTATTTGTTTTTACCCCATTATCCCTTTGGTCTACTCTTTTACCCTTAGTGCATTTATTCCAATCGCATCGGATTTTTTGCCTCGTTCTAATACATCTACTCCTTTCCCGCTCCAATCCTCAATTGCGATTGCACCTTCGCATCGTACATTTCATTCCCGAAACACTTAGCATCCGCTCCCAAACACCGATTTGCGATTACGATTCCCCTCTTCCCTATACACTATCGCATCGCATTTTCTTTTTAATCTCTCCATTATATATTGCATCCCCTCCTCTCCTCTGATTGTGATTTGTGATTTCATATGGACCCCACTTACCTTCCCTTTCACTCCTATTCACTCAAAAGGGGATTTTCCTTCATTAAAGGCATATTTCAGTTTTATTGGTTCTAAAGGGCTTTTCTCGGCATAAAGAGATTTAAAAAAAAAACAGATAAAATAGTCAAAGGGCCGTGAGCTAAATGAGAAACAGAGACTCCTACAGTAGCAATAAAATAGGGATCTGTTATTCAGAGGTCCTATTTTCATTTATCCAGTGTAACATCTAATCTCAAAGATGGTCAAAAATGTCTTGCAGTTCCTTCTTTTCAGGGGCATGCTATTGATTTCTTTCCTATGTTCGGACTCGAGTGGAACAACTCCCTTTTTCTATGGATCTACTTCCCCCAATTCGGGTCTATTTAATGTAATTTTCATTCATTTGTGAAAATTCAGTAAGTAGGGGAATTAAGGTGGAAATCAAGGAGGACACTCTATGCTCCCATTGTAACAATTTGACAGGGTATTAATAAGATATGCAACTCTGATTTGTGTGATCCATGTGGTATGAATTTTAGCATTTTTTCTTTCCTTTGTGTTCATATGTGAATTTTTTATGTTCACCATTCATTCATAAACATCTCTAGTTGAATGCTTTCAAGATAGATAGGTAGAATCCATTTTTAGTGCTCTGCCTTGGGAAATCATTCAATATTCTATGTTTTCTTCTGTTTGAAAAGGATCCATCTCCTATGCCCTTTTCAGCTCCTCACCAGCCTTACCATCCCATCATTATTTAAACTTAATTGCTAAAATTTCCTACCTACCTTGCCCCATGAAATATCCTATATCTCTGGTTTAATTCCCCAGTTTCAAACTGCCCCATTTGTTCCATACAACCTTGAAAATTCATTAAAAATTTTCTGATCATTATACCTAGCCTAATATCAGTTTATTATTATACTTCATTGAATATCTTTTTACGGAGAGAGCCCTCTCCTGACCTTGTAGGGCTAGCTACAAGGCTGAGCGTGGTTTAAAGGTTACTCTGATTTGCCTTCCTTTAGCCTGAGGTCCAAATCAGGTGATAACATTTCTGGCGACCATACTGGGTAGCACATTTAACACAAAGATTGATCACCTCAGTAATATTTTCCTTGTAAATTCCTGGACTCTAGAAGATGATGTATAGAGTTTTCTAGGCTGAAGCAAAATTTTGTAAAGAAGAAAGTTGACCACACTGGCTTCAAGAAGATACACAAGGGCCAATCCAGATCCAAATCCTCCCCCTGTGTTTGAAAATCATAATCTCATTCCAAGAATAGTCATAAGACAAGAAGGATCACTAAGTCCTATACCTATATTCAGATCCCATACTTGGCCCAGTGAGTGGTTGTTTGTAGAAGATCTTTCTTTTGATGAGTGTTTTGAGCTTTCTTTGTTTAGAAGTAAGTCTAAAAATGAACTTGATGGCATAGTTATAGATCCAAAATTTCTTGTAGATATGGAGGTTCAAAGGGAAAATGCATCAATTGATGATTATATTTTGAATTCCCCTCAGTCATCTATCATTGTAACCAATATCCCTAAGCCCTCAGAGTCATCAGGAACAACATTTCCTGCTCCTAATTCATCAGCATTCCCATTAGTCAATTCTTAGCTTTCATCTCCTCCATCAACACCTCCCTTGCATCCTAGTATCACAAACATTGTTGTAAATCCACCTCGAGTCATGGCTGCCTAGTATGCACCCCTGGTTTTACCTCAAAAATTGAATGATATGCCTGCTGATTATCAAATTAAAATTCCTATCTTTGATGCCACTCAAAGCATCACAGCCTAGCAGCATGTTGATAAGATGAATGACTTTTTAGATCTTCATGAGGTAGAGGCAGAGAATGTAACCACAAGGTTGTTTGTACAAAGTTTTGGATGTGAAGTTAGAAGTGGTTCAAAGCCTTACTAGAAAGCTCTATCTACACTTTACAGGAGTTACATACACAGTTCTTAGACCGGTGGGATGTAAAGAAAAACCCACTTCAAATTTTTCCTGAATATGAAAATATTAAAGGAAATATGGGTGAAATTGTATAGGATTATTGTCTAAGATTTAATGCTATATATAATGCTATTCCGGCTAATCTTAAACCTCCTGTGGGATTAGCCTTGCTTAAGTTTCCAGATGGTTTCGATGTTGATATGGCATATCGGCTTTGAGAAAGAGATCCTACCACACTTGAAGACATGCAGAAGATAGCTATGAGTGTAGAAGTGAACTTGCTAGCCAAAAGAGCGTGGACCAAAGCTGAAAAGAGAGTCACTATGAAAGAAGAAGCCTCTCCTTCATATAGCAAGATGGATACTTTGATCCAAACAGTAAAAAATATGGTTGATCGGCTAACAATTACAGATAGGCTTGAAGCACAAATCAAGAATCCAAATTTCAGAGGACATCAGCAGCCGCAATTCAGAATCAAACAGAGATAACAAAGAGTGTAGGACCAAGCACCACCACAACAGCAGATCAGAAATCCATTGCAGTAGAATTATGTTTAGGGAACAAAGACGGATGATGACGATGATCCTATGGTCTAAGCCAATAATTTCTTCACTACAGATGGTGCGCCCATCTTTCTCACAGAAGATGAAGAATATACAACGACTGCAGACATTCTAAAGGACGAAGATTTCGTATTGGCTAATGATACAGTTTTAGAAGAAGAGTTCGATGATTACCAAAGAGGGTACATGAATGCTTTAACAGCCCAATAGAAGCATTATTCTTTGAGGAATATAGATGTCCCGATCAGTCCCATTCAGAAGAGAACAAAGCTCCAATTGAAAAACGATTCTTCAAACACTCAAAGAAAAGGAAAAGAGCCTGCGGATCATTCTCCAAGCAAATCATCTTCAACAACTAATATTCCCAATGAAAAGAACCAGCATAGCACAGCAAAGGAGCAAGTAGAGAAGAAAGATCCTCCCATCAAAGAGGTAGAAAATATTCCTTCTTTTAACTTATAAAATGAAATTTCTAAGCTGAAGGTGTCCATGCCCTTGACTGAGTTGGTGAAAAATAGCGCTTATAAAAATCAGGTGTCTAGAATTTTGCAAATAGACTCTATATCAGATATGGTAAATTTTGAAGATGACTACCCTGAACTCATCTTTGGTCCAGCCACAGAAGATCAACCTGAAGAAAGTGAAGTCCCTTCCTTTTACCTGAGTCTTAGATACATGAATTCATTTTACACAATGCTATGTTGGACTCTGGAGCCTTGCATAATTTTATGCCCAAAGCCATCATGGAGAAGTTAGGACTTTATATTGCCCGCAAATACCATGATTTGTATTCCTTTGACTCTGGTAGGGTCCATTGTATTGGTCTTATCAAGGACTTGGTAGTATCCTTAGATCAAATCCCAGCCAAGAATGTTTTGATGGATGTAGTTGTTGCCAATGTTCCACCACGATTTGGAATGCTTCTATCTAGGTCTTGGGGCGAAAAAATTAAAGGAGCCATGCAACTTGACTTCTCTTATGCCACCATTCCTGTGTTTGGTCAGTTGAGAAAAATATATAGGGAGAAGAAAATGAAATATATGATAACTAGAAAAGAGAAGCCAGTTAATCATCCCATTAATGCAGTCCATGCAGATTTAGAGTCATTTGTATTATATTCATATGGTGGTTTGAATGATAAAAATGTTTAGTTGATACAAGTAGATGAGATAACTGAGATTTCAGAAAATTTTAGGCAAATCCTTAAACAGGAAAAAGATAAAGCAGCAAGCATTCTTGAGCTTCCTGACTACCAGTAGCCAAAAGATAGTGAATAGCAGAAAGATGCAGAAGTTAGCCAAGATAAAGTGGATAAAGAAGCAATATTTTAGCATTTACAAGAAGAAGAATAAGGCCTTTGGAGCATGGACTTTGATGGAGCTATTGGTAAGGATGGTGCTGGTATAGGAATATAGTTTCAAAGCCCTATTTTCTAGCCTTAAAAGGTTCCTAGTAATGTTAGAGTATGTGCTTATAAGTTGGCTTTTGACTACTCTAACAATGAAGCAGAGTATGAAGCTTTGATTGCAGGTTTGAAAATTTTGAAGAAGTTAAATGCAAAAATGATTTCTGTCTATGGAGATTCAGAGCTGATAATCAAATAGGTGAAAGGCGAGTACCAAGAAAAGCATCTGAGATTGAGGGGATATCAAAATGTAGTCCTAAACATCTTGAGGACATTTCCTGAATACACTTTGACAGCAGTACCTCGAGTGCATAATATTATTGCTAATTCTCTTGCCACTACTGCAAGAAACTTGAAAATTCCAATGAACTCCAACAACAAGTTTGAGATTTATGTCAAAAATAGGCCTGTTGTTCCTGACAATCTAAGGTATTGGCAAGTGTTTTGGGATGACAATGAAATCAATGCTTTTTTGTAGAGTGAAAGAAAATTCAAGGATACTCCCATAGAAGGTGACTATGAGGTTGATGATCAAGAAACCGAAGCAAATCAGATGGATATATTGCAACTGAAAGACAATGTTATTCCTAGAGGTCTCATACCTTTAGAGGAACTTTTTGATTAGGACGATGTTTCAAAGAAACCAAGCTTGGTGCCTACTAAGAAATGAGTTGAAGATGTTAATCTTGGAACGGCTGACAAGCCTAAGCTTGTGAAGTTATCAAAGGAATTAACCCCTGAGGTAAAGGAACAGTATGTTAAATTGCTTTCTGAATTTTCTGATGTGTTTGCGTAGGATTATTCAAATTTGAAGGTGTATGACAAAAACATAATTCAACATACTATTCCCATCAAGCCGGATCAGAAGCCATTTAGATAGAAGCTGAGAAGAATCAACCCAAAGCTGTTGCCATCCATTGAAAAAGAGGTAAACAGATTGTACAAAGCTGGTATCATTGTTCCAATTAGATTTTCTGACTGGATTTCAAATTTGGTCCCAGTACGCAAGAAGAAAGGAGAGATAAGGTTGTGCATAGATTTCCAGAATCTGAATAAAGAATATTTAAAGGATAACTATCCACTTTCGAAAATGGACCATATTCTGCAAAGAGTAGTTGGAGCATCAATAATTTCACTACTCGATGGCTACTCAGGCTATAATCAGATTTTGGTGCATGAGAAAGACCAAGACAAAATTGCTTTCAAAACACCCTGGGGAGCCTTCCAGTATGCCAAAATGCCATTTGGACTGAACAATGCTAGAGCTACTTTCCAGCGAGCAATGTAAATTTCTTTTGAAAATGAAAAGGATGTTTTTCTTGTTGTTTATTTGGATGATATGACAGTTTTTTCTGGTTCTAATGAAGAACACTTGAACCATTTGAGAGTTGTTTTTCAGCGATGCAGAAAGTTTGGGATTTCTCTCAATCCAAAGAAAATTATGTTTGCCATGGATGAAGGCAAGTTGTTGGGTTATATCATCTCTAAATATGGTATCTGCATTGATCCATCTAGAGTGGAGGCAATTCAGCACATAGACCTTCCACGAAACAAAAAGGAGAATGAAGCATTCAATGGTAAGATGAACTTCTTGCGCAGATTTATACCAAATTTGGCTGAACATTTAAGAGAAATGACTAACATGTTGAAGAAGGATAGCACTATCAAATGGAGTGAGGAGGCTATCAAGTCATTTAATCTGGTAAATTTTTCTTTTTCCAATGCCCCAGTCTTGATTAGTCCTAACTATACTCAAGACTTCATCATATTTTCATTTGCATCAGAGCATACTATGGTTGCGGTTTTGATGCAGAAGAGAGATTATATTGAAAAGCCAATTTCCTTTTTCAGTAGGACTATGAGATATGTTTCCTTGCGGTATAATATTATTGAGAAACAAGCATTGGCTCTTATAAAGGCATTGAAGGATTTTAGGGTCTACATTCTGCATTCACATACTATAGCATATGTTCCTAATGCAGGAGTGAAGGATGTCCTGATGCAAAATGATCCAGAAGGTCGAAGAGGTAAGTGGACAACATCTATGTTAGAGTATGATTTGGAGATCAAACCCACAAAGTTGATCAAAGGACAAGGTTTGGCAAAGCTAATGGCCCAATAAAACCTGCGTGCTTTGGATATAAACCTCATAACAGCAATGTCAGAAGATGAAGATGAAGGTTTTCTTGTTCCAATTTCAGACATTTTTCTACAATCCCCATGGTATTCAGATATTGTTTATGTTCTTCAGCATCTTTCACCACCTCTAGGAATGTCTTAAAGAAAAGGTAGATCACTGAAACTTAAGTCTTCTAAATAGTGTATTTTAAATAGTGCTCTTTATTGGAAAGATCCAGGAGGTATTCTGATCATTTGTTTGATTGAAGAAGAGGCTCAAAAAGTAATGCATGACTTTCCCAAAGGTGATTGTGGTGGTCATTTGTTCTGGAAAACTATAGCTAACAAAGTGTTGAGAGAAGGATATTATTGGCCCACTTTGTTTTCAGATTGATGTAAAATAGTGATGAGTTGTCATGAATGTCAATTTTTTGAAGGGAAAAGGAAACTGCTTCCTCTTCCTTTGAAACCAGTTTCAGTAAATGCTCCCTTTTAGGAGTGGGGACTCGATTTCATCAGGGAAATCCATCCCGCATCATCAACACAGCATCGATGGATCTTGGCAGGTACAGATTACTTCACTAAATGGATCAAGGCCATTCCAGCAAGGCAGGCTACAGATATGGTAATTATTCAATTCTTAGAATAAAATATCTTGTCTCATTTTGGTTTCCCTCACAAAATTATAACAGATAACGCAACAACGTTCAAATCTAAGAAGATGGTGGAGTTTTGCAACAAATACAATATTGTGTTGGGCCATTCAACAACATACTACCCACAAGGCAACGACCTGGTAGAATCATCGAATAAATATTTGATAAACATAATCAAGAAAATGTTGGAGCCAAACAAAAGAAACTGGCATCGAAAGCTCATCAACACATTATGGGCAGACAAAGTTAGTAGTAAGAAATCCATAGGTATGTCACCTTTTGAATTGATTTATGGTACTGATGTTGTCTTTCCTACATGAATTACAGTTCCGGTCATGAGATTATTGAAAGAGGTTGGCAATGAAGAAGATGATAATCAGCGAAGGATCAATCAAATGATCCACCTTTAGCAAAGAAGAGAGGAAGTGTCACAGAACGCTATTCAGTTTCAGGAGAAGATAAAGAATATCTATGACCGTAATACCAAAGCAAAGAAGTTTTAGTTAGACGATGTGATGTTGAGATGGGATGCAAGAAATGAGGATAAAGGGAAGCATGGTAAGTTCGACAACCTGTGAAAAGGACCATACAAGATTTCAGCATGCAGCAGACATAATGCCTTCTTGTTGTCAGAAATGGATGGCCAAGATTGCCCTAGAGGAGTAGTGAATGGTAGGCTTTTGAAGCACTACCATTATTGAAGATAATGGATCACAAACTATGTCACCATCATTGTATATACCATGTTATTTTTGGGTCAGATTTCAAGTACACAGTCAATGAAGTTTGGGGCCTAAGGTGAAGGTTATAAAACTTAAATGATGTGTGTAAAGTTTGGTTTTGTTTTAGTTTTCAGTCTTGAGCCAGTCTGCATTGTGTCAGTTTTCAGTATTTTTTTTTACTCCATGCCCAATGGATAAGGCTACTTGGTCTATGTTGTTCTTGGCACCTCCAAGGAGCTACCATCCCCATTGGAGCCAATGTTAGTGTCAGTCTAGTCATACTACCATCAGTGATCAAAATTTCTCTTTTGCATTCGCATATTAGGAGTCCCATACCATAAATTTTCACCATTCCATTAGGTCGGATTCATTGATGGTAGTGGTTTTTCATCAATTTTCCCTCATGTGAAACTTGTTGATTCTCCTCTCTATGGTCTTTAGTCATGATTCACTTTCACTTCCAAAATCCATATTATTAGGTCATAGGGTTGGTCCCATTAGGTTTTAGGGTCTCATCATGGTCAAATTAATGAGTCAAGTGTCAATAAATATCAGCAAGGTCATGAGGAGATCTAATAAACTCAAAGTCACAGCACTTGGGAAGATCAAAGAAATGTTTTATTTATCTTGATGTAATTTTCACCTCAAAACCATTTTTTGAGGTGAAAACATGGTACTTTGTGTTTTATTATCATCTTTTGTGTAATTTTATATCATCATATGTAATAATTCACACTTCAGAGGCTGCTGTCTCCACAAAGTCACCACCCTGCCCTTTAGAAAAGTTTTCCATAGTATTTTTAGTGTTAAATCATGTTCTAAGTATTTCCATCAGAAAGAGCCCAGAAAGAGCTTTCCAACGGTATATTATACTCTCAAAATTGACTCCTGGATCGAAAATTATGCCTAAGTGAAAGAAAGTCCCCTATAGCCTAACCCTTCCCCTTTTTCCATTTCTTCCTTACACTTTATTTCATAAAATTTTAATGCTTTCCTTTATAAACCCCCCCCTTTTACCCCTATTCGATGGAATAATCGCATCGTTAAAGTCTTTTAAACCCATAAACTCTGATGTGATTAAATAAACCCTTTTCCTCGCTTACCCTTAAAAATTTATAATAAAATTTTAAAGTTTCTATATTGTAAATCCCCTCTTTCGATCGTATTACCCTTTCCCCTCCGATCCGATCGCAATCATAACATTTAAAATGTGAATTCTGATTAACCCTTGTGTTCACAAAAAACTCCGATGCGATTGACCCTTCCCGATCGCATCCTGACCGTCGATCTACTCATCCGATCAGACGACCCACACTCCATTGCTCCATCTCAATCGTCGATTTCATATAATTCCTTAAAACTTACCACCCCACTCCTCTGATCTTCCGATTCCGATTGGTCGGGCCCCACCATTAAACCTTCCACCCTACTTCTTGAAAAAATGGTTTTTCCTTTTGTAAAGTGCGAAAATTCAGTTTTATTTGTTAAGTGTTCCATCGCATCAGGAATTCACATGTGCCCACAACTCCCGCTCCTTTGAATTTCTCTGATTTCCGATTCTGATTGGCCCAGTCCCACGTTAAACCTTTTCCACCCATTCATAATAAAAGGGCCTTTTCCCTTTGTAAATCTCAAAATTCATTTTATTTCGTTTCATAAGGACTTCCCTCCATCGCTCCATCCTCAATCGCATCGGTGAAATCCTATTGTGTAATACACCCACCCCAAGCCTTGATTGCGATTCCGATTGACTCCCGGGTCCCACCTAAAGGCCCTCCGCTCTTTCAATGAAAAATCATTCTTTCCTTTATAAAAGCGCCAAACCATTTTTTATTTTTTATTTGTTTTTACCCCATTACCCCTTTGGCCTACTCTTTTACCCTTAGTGCATTTATTCCAATCACATCAGAGTTTTTTCCTCATTCTAATACATCTACTCCTTTCTTGCTCTAATCCCTGATTGCGATTGCATTATTGCATCGCACATTTCATTCCCAAAACACTTAGCCTCCGCTCCCAAACGCCGATTTATGATTGTGACTCCCCTCTTCACTATACACTATCGCATCACATATTATTTTTAATCGCTCCATTATATATTGCATCCCCTCCTCTCCTCCGATTGCGATTTTTGATTGCATATGGACCCCACCTACTTTCCCTTTCGCTCCTATTCACTCAAAAGGGGATTTTCCTTCTGTTAGGTCCCTATATTACTAGTATAGTCCCTTATTGTTATTAGTGTAACCCCTTTATTTTTATTATTGTACCCTTTTAACCCCCATTTTTTTATTATTGTGCCCTTAAATTATTATTGTTAGGTCGGCTAGGATTACATTATGGCCCACTAGGATTACATTATGGCCACATGGACTCCTATATATAGAAAGGAGGTTTTGTAAATTGTATCATCCAAAAATTGTTCATTCATGTAATGTGTTGGAGGGTTCCCCCTCGAAGTGGCTTATTTCTAAGGCGTTGATATCTATTTTCTTCTATTTCTGGAGCTGGTTACACAACATTTGGTATCAGAGCTTTGGATTCTAGGGTTTCGCTGCTCCAAATAGGTCATCATGGAATTTTCGCTATAAAATTTTTTCTACGAAGTTTCAGAAGCTGAAATTTTTAGGGTGCGAAGCCGAAATCCTGAGAAATATTGTCTAAAAATTTTAGAGCTTGGTTCGCAATATTGTCAGAGATATGATCTATGGAAGTTAGGTCTTTATTCAGGCTCCTAAACAAGTCATCGTGGCATTTGTGCTATAAATGTTTTTCTATGAAGGTTTAGAATATGAAATTTTTAGGGTTCGAAGCTAAAATCCTGAGGAAATGCGTCAAAAAATTTTAGAGCTTGGTCCACAAAATTTTCGGAGATATGATCTGTGGAAGGTAGTGCTGGTTCAGGCTCCTAAATTTCATCACAAATATGTGATCGTGGGAAAAGTTCAATAACTCTCTCTCTGGGCATCGGATCGGAGTGCCATAAAAATTGGTTGCAAGTAAACAGAATTTAGTTTCTTGGCTATCAATTTCAGAGGTGAAGGATGAAAGAGTGACACGTGGCAAGTCATACACATTTTCTCTACTGAACCAGTCCATAATTAGGTCATTGTGGGAGATTGGACATAACTTTGTCTTGGAGAATCCAAATGAGGTCAAACATATGGAATTAAAAATAGAATTTAGAGGGCTACTTCAGTGCTCAATTTCAAATATTGAAGAGCTGCAATCACAGAGATAATCCAATTTCAATATCAAGCTCATCAAAAGCAAGAAAAAGGTGTGTTTTTTTTTTCCGAATTGCATAAGTCTTGTTTGAAGAATAAATTTGAATTGATTCCAAGGGCATATTTTAGAATAGATATTAGTATTGGGTTCTAAAATATGCCTCGTAAAAATAATTCAACACCCATTAAGCCTTCAGAAGGCTCTACTATGACTCATGAAGATGAATAATTGCAACATGATCTATCAAAATTACAGGAGCAAGTGCAACAAATTTCACTCTCACAAAGAGCAACAAAAAATGAAATGGAAGTTTTGAGGAAAGGCATGGAAGCAAATATGGACGGTTTAAAGAAAGGCGTGGAAGCTAAGATGGATTGCATGGAAGCTAAGATGGATGACATGAAAGACAACATGGAAAACATGAAGAATGATCTAAAAGAATACATAGAAGGTTCGACAAAGCTGATACAAGAAATGTTTCCTAATGGTGAAAAGATAGTAGAAGAACCTCATGATGAGAAAAAAATAAATGTTAATCGTGATTTCATAAACTCTAATGTTGGTGGAAAGAACCACCATATTCCAAAAATGGATATGAGGAAGTTTGATGGAAAGGATCCTGTAACATGGATACTACAGATGGAGAAATATTTTGATCTCCATAACGTGCAAAAAACACAAAAGGTACGCATTGCAACTTTACATTTAGAACAAAATACATTTGTATGGTATCAATGGCTTTGCTCCCGTAAAAAAATTGTCACTTGGTCAATTTTTATGGAGGAAATGATAGCACATTATGAGGATACAAAGAGCAACAACTTCTTTAGTCAATTGATAAATCTCAAACAAAAGGGTTTAGTGGGGCAGCACATTGAGGACTTCCAAAAATTGAATATAAGGGTAATTGGTATTCCAGAGGAACACAGGATCGATCTCTTCATAGGCACTTTAAAGGATAACATGCAACATGAAGTTCACGTTTTGGAACTGGATTCATTGGAGAAGGCATTCAGGCTGGCAAGAAAAGTTGAATGTAAAATAATGGAGACAAGAAAGCCTACCACTCAATTCTATAAAGAAGGAAGTGTTGCTATGCCGAGATTTCTACAACCTACAAGGTTGACACCACAAAAATTGGAAGAAAAAAGAGCAAAAGGGCTTTGCTACAGTTTTGATAGAAAATACACTAAAGGTCATAAGTGTGCTGAGAAGAAATTATTTTACATAGATTGTGAAGAGGAAGAAGAAAATGAACAAGAAGAGGATATACACTAGGAACCAACTCTAGAAGAGGAAGAAATGAATCTGACCATATCGTGTAATGCACTGGTAGGAGTTACCACTCCTCAAACTCTCAAGATAGAAGGACATATCAAGAAGAAAAAGGTAATCGTGTTTATTGATTCAGGTAGCACCCATAATTTTATTCATTATAAGGTAGCCAAGGAATTAAATTGTTTCCCATCCCCAGCACCAGAATGTCAAGTGATGGTTGCAAATGGAGGAACTATAAATTGCTCTGGAAAATACCATAATATCAAGCTAACCATGGGGGAATATGTATTGACTAATCCAATGCTTTCCATTCCTATGGGAGGTGTTGATGTTGTACTAGGAGTACAATGGTTACAATCTTTGGGGACGGTAGCTTTTAATTTTCAAGAAATTTTCTTGAAATTTTTTTCAGAAGGAAAGGAAGTTGAATTATGGGGTATTATGGGGAAGCCAAGAAAGATAATAAGCTCTAATGTCATGACAAAGCTTCTAAAAAAAGAACAACGAGACATCATTGCACAATTATGCTCACTAGAAGTTCCACCATCAAAATCATCTATTTTTGCAGATCTCCAACAAGTCTTGGACAATCATTCCAAGGTGTTTGAAACTCCCAAAGGACTCCCACCTATTCGTGATCATGATCATGCTATTCATTTGATTCCAGGAAGTGTTCCTCCAATCTGTTAGACTCGGTCTTGTCAGTCCTCCGCCAGAGTCAAAATTCATCAAAGTTCAGTTCATGTCATTCACAGTTATAAATGATGATTTTGGTCAAAAAGAGTCTTTTGGCTTCTAAGGCTAGGGCCTAATGTCAGCAGGTCAGAGGGAGGATCAGAATCAGTTTCCATTGCAAAATCCCATTGTCAATAATACCTGAAAACGATTCTTCTTCAAAACTCTGTTTTGAAGAAGAAATCATTAAATTGGTTTTCAAGTATGTAATTATTCAAAGTTTTTAGGTTGAAATTATTCACATGCAGCCTCTCCTGCTCCTTTGCCAAGTTCAACGCCATTATCCCTGCAAGCAGACACGAGATTCATCATCAGCTCAAAAGTCGGAGGAAATAAGAAAACAAAGCAAAATTTTGAATCATTACAAAAATGGGTCTTAACAAAGCAAAAATCGAAAGTCATGACTTTATAAAGAGATTTCTATATGTATCAAATGCCATTTGCATCCAAGAAATCAGTTGAAGTCGACTTGGGCAGGTGAGAGGGCGAAATTGGATTTTGGAGCTAAGATTGTGTGTTTGTGTGCACGCGGCTCACTGGGAGAAGGCGTGGCGCACCCACACAAGCGCGGCACATAGAGCCAAATTCCTTTGTGTTAATTTGTAAGAGCGCGGCGCATCCAGCCTGCGTGGCGCGTTGGGCTGGAGCACGACGCACAGGCTCAAAAATGTAATTTTTTTTTCCGTCGTTGCTTTCCAATCTCAGGATCATTGTTTCATTCACTCTCAAAAATGTAAATTTTCTCTGAACGCATACCAAGTCCAGGGTTTAATAAGGATTGAAACATGAGATAAGCTACGTAGAAAAGGCGGCCTTGTGAGGAAATTGTGCTTCTTTCCAACAACCCTCAACAAATTAATGTTATGTGAATAACTCAAAACATCATATTGCAAGCCGAGCTGTAACGTTTGTACCAATATCTGGGCTTGGAGGAGGCTACGGACAGAAATGAGCTTCAGCGAATTATTGAAGGGCCAAACTTTCGTGCTCATACAATGGCTCTTTGCGATTTGGCAAGTTGCTAGGGATATCACCTTTGTAAATTCGGTACACTATCTCCGCCAATGGCAATTAATGGCCAACTAAATTTTGTAGCCCGAAGGACCAAGAACAATACTGGATTAATGATACTGGAAGGCCTTATCAATACATTTCTGTGAATCAGTTTACAGAGAAATTCCAAGAGTTTTACATAGAAAAAAAAAAACTTGTCGATGAGCTTTCAACACCTTATGATAAGTCTGCAAGTCATAAAGCTGCACTATCCTACATTAGATATTCGAAAAGCAAATTTGAGCTATTTAAAGCATGTTTTGACTGTGAATGGCTACTTATGAAACGAAACTCTTTCCTCTATATCTTCATGTTTGTACAGATGGTTTTGGTGGCTTGCATTACAATGTCAGTTTTCATCCGGACAAGAATGAAAGTCGACTTGGCGCATGTAAATTACTACTTGAGTGCTCTGTTCTTCTCACTTATCATCATTATGTTCAATGACTATGCGGAGATAGCAATAACTATGGCTCGACTGCCCGTATTTTCAAACAGAGAGACCTTTTGTTGTACCCAGCATGGACATACACTATTCCAACAGTTGTCCTGAAAATTCCTGTGTCGTTGATCGAGTCTTTTGCTTGGACTGCTATTACATATTATGTCATTGGATTTGCCGCTGAAGCTAGCAGGTTTTTTTTTGGGAAATTTCTAGCTCTCTTTTGTCTGCATCAATTATCATCATCATTATTTCGTCTTATAGCTGGGATTTGCTGGACGATGGTCATATCTAACAGTGGAGGCTCATTTTGTCTATTGATTATCGTCATACTTAGTGGATTTATTATTCCACGAAATTCGGTTCCCAAATAGTGGCTATGGGGCTACTGGATCTCGCCATTAGCCTATGCAGAGGCAAGAAATCAACTGACACGCAGGCATCATAGATCCAGTAGTGAAGAATCGACAGAGTCTTCTGCTGTAAGAAGACGACAATCTAGAATTTTGAATCGGTGGGCTGCACGCCAAGCTCAGGAGATGATAACCACCATGGAAAGGCAGGCTCGAGAATGAGAGTTTCTATCTCTTGCTGGTTTGCATACTGTATCAACTAGGGCATCCTCACTTGTGCAGATGTGGTGGTAGTCCGGAATGATTTGGAAGTGTTATAATGGCTGTGCTGGTTACAGCTGTGATATTGGTAGACCTGTAAATGTACACTTGTTATGCTCTTTGTTTTTCTTGATGGTGCCTCAAGCGGAATCTTTGCCATTTGTATTAAAAGTCAGTTCCATTTGTATTAAAAGTCAGTTTTTATTGCAACGATGAAAAGTCAAAGATCGAATCAAAGATCGAAAGCCAAAGTTAAAAGAAGAATACCTACTACAACAGAGAAATAGGAACCGATTTCCTATTTATGACTTCAGTTAATAATTCAAATGGATCTGCGCTCCATTTTTTGTCCTTTAATTGGTCATTAGAGAGATTCAAGTGGAGCGCTATTCTACCTTCAGGAAAGATGATTGGATTTTAGTCTTGTTTGTTAAATGATGATTAAATGATTCCTTATTTGGGTTGATCTGTTTTCCCCATCTCTAAAGGTATTTATTGTAGTATAAATCATTTTGTAAAGAGAGTTCTGGAAAGTGTGGGAGGAAAAAACCCAACGCTTTCAGTGTACAGTTTTGACAGAGAAATAATTAAATGGTGCAGCTCTGATTTGTAAGATTCTTGTGGTATGAGTTTAGCAAATGTGTCTTTCTTTCCATTTCATATGTAACCTGTGATGTTTGACATTTCATTCATTATCATTTCTAATTGAATGCTTTTAAGTAGAAAAGGTAGAATTCAACTTACTGCTCTGCCTTGGAGAAGCGTTCATTTTCTGTGTATGTTTTCTTCTGTTGAAAAGGATTCATGTATGTATGCCCTTTTCACCCTCTAAACAGTCTTTCCACTCCACATTATTTTAAATCTGATTGCTAAGACGTCATGCCTATCTCGCCTTATGAAATACCCTGTGCCTTTGATTAAATCTCTCTGCTTCATGCTGTTCCTTGGTCCCATACAACCCAGAAAACTCAGATATTCATTCAAATCCCTCATTCATATTTATTTACTAGCCTAAAATCAGTATCCATTATAAGTCATCTCAGCCCCTTTGAAGATCTTTTGCCGAGATAGACCCGGAGAGAGCCCTCTCCTGTCCTCGTAGGGCTAGCTACGAGGCTAAGCTTGGTTTGATGTGGCCTTGAGTTTTACCTTATTTCAGCCTAAGGTAGATTCAAGCGCTAACATAGTGGCGACCATATTGGGGAAGATGGTCTGCTGTTAATGTGACACTCGACTTGTAGATTGTCTTGCCCCAGTACATGTATCAAGTTCAGATCTGACTGTTGATGGTGAACAACAGTCAAACACATAGGAAGGCTAAAACATTCACCTGGAAACTCCAACTCGATCCAGAGATTCCAGTGCTCACTGATCCATTCATGCAATGGTAGGGTATGTGGCAGACCCTGCACTTTGTGAAGCTATAAAAGAAGTTAGAGATTGGTTAGTGGATATTGAACTTAATGAAGATTTTTTCAGTGTCATGCTTCAATGTTTGAAATCCCCGAAGTTTCCTCTTGAAGCTAAAACTAGTTTCTGCGAGTTAGTGGTTGAAAGATTTGAGAAGGAGATTCAGTATTTAAATGATCTGATCCAATCATATGAATTCCGAGATCCCAAAAATTTCTTGGAAACTCTCCCTCCTTCAAAACAAGAAACAATAGAGCTGCCCGTTGATATTTGCATTGATAGTGTGCAGCTGGAAGTATGTATTGCAGAGTTGGGGCAGCAAACAGAGTCTGGCTTTTGCGATCCTATTGCAACGTACATGGAAATTTTTTTCAGTCTGAATGATAGATCAACTTGTTTTTTATGTAACCAGACTCATTACATGCATGTATGGCTGCCAGCAATTACATCTGTGTCCTGGTGGAAGCACTCTCAAGCAACATCCTTCTCACATTTACTTGAATGGTTGATCTAGCATTACAGTATTACTTGATCTATTGGTTTTGCAGCAAAGTAGGGTAGATTTTGTAAATAAATAAGCAGCCAAAGGCAGCATTTCGTTCTAGTTTTGGTTTGAAGTTTGCCGAGTCAGTTTTTCAATCATTTCAGTCAAGTTTCAGTCCGTAAATGAGTCGAAAGTCTCGTGTTGTCTGTCGAAATAATGACTCCATTGCCCAATGGATGGAGGCATTATTTGCTCTCCCAAATATCTGTTGTTCTTGGCACCTCCACGGAGCGGCAGCTGCCATCCCCATTGGAGCCAATGTTAGACTCGGTCTTGTCAGTCCTCCGCCAGAGTCAAAATTCATCAAAGTTCAGTTCATGTCATTCACAGTTATAAATGATGATTTTGGTCAAAAAGAGTATTTTGGCTTCTAAGGCTAGGGATTAATGTCAGCAGGTTAGAGGGAGGATCAGAATCAGTTTCCATCGCAAAATCCCATTGTCAATAATACTTGAAAACGATTCTTCTTCAAAACTTTGTTTTGAAGAAGAAATCATTAAATTTGTTTTCAAGTATGTAATTATTCAAAGTTTTTAGGTTGAAAGTATTCACATGCAGCCTCTCCTGCTCCTTTACCAAGTTCAACGCCATTATCCCTGCAAGTAGACACGAGATTCATCATCAGCTCAAAAGTCGGAGGAAACAAGAAAACAAAGCAAAATTTTGAATCATTACAAAAATGGGTCTTAACAAAGCAAAAATCGAAATTCATGACTTTATAAAGAGATTTCTATATGTATCAAATGCCATTTGCATCCAAGAAATCAGTTGAAGTCGACTTGGGCAGGTGAGAGGGCGAAATTGGATTTTGGAGCTAAGATTGTGTGTTTGTGTGCACGCGGCGCACTAGGAGAAGGCGCGGCGCACCCACACAAGTGCGGCGCATAGAGCCAAATTCCACTGTGTTAATTTGTAAGAGCGTGGCGCGTTGGGCTAGTGCGCGGCGCACAGGCTCAAAACTGTAATTTTTTTTCCGTCGTTGCTTTCCAATCTCAGGATCGTTGTTTCATTCACTCTCAAAAATGTAAATTTTCTCTGAACGCATACCAAGTACAGGGTTTAATAAGGATTGAAACAAGAGACAAGCTCTGCAGAAAAGGCGGCCTTGTGAGGAAATTGTGCTTCTTTCCAACAGCCATCAGCAAATTAATGTTATGTGAATAACTCAAAACATCAGATTGCAAGCCGAGCTGTAACGTTTGTACCAATATCTGGGCTTGGAGGAGGCTACGGACAAAAATGAGCTTCAGCGAATTATTGAAGGGCCAAATTTTCGTGCTCATACAATGGCTCTTTTCGATTTGGCAGGTTGCTAGGGATATCACCTTTGTAAATTCAGTACATTATCTCCGCCAATGGCAATTAATGGCCAACTAAATTTTGTAGCCCGAAGGACCAAGAACAATACTAGATTAATGATACTGGAAGGCCTTATCAATACATTTCTGTGAATCAGTTTGCAGAGAAATTCCAAGAGTTTTACATAGAAAAAAAAAAAAAAAACTTGTCGATGAGCTTTCAACACCTTATGATAAGTCTGCAAGTCCTAAAGATGCACTATCCTACATTAGATATTCGGAAAGCAAATTTGAGCTATTTAAAGCATGTTTTGACCGTGAATGGCTACTTATGAAACGAAACTCTTTCCTCTATATCTTCATGTTTGTACAGATGGTTTTGGTGGCTTGCATTACAATGTCAGTTTTCATCCGGACAAGAATGAAAGTCGACTTGGCGCATGGAAATTACTACTTGAGTGCTCTGTTCTTCTCACTTATCATCATTATGTTCAATGACTATGCGGAGATAGCAATAAATATGGCTCGACTGCCCGTATTTTCAAACAGAGAGACCTTTTGTTGTACCCAGCATGGACATACACTATTCCAACAGTTGTCCTGAAAATTCCCGTGTCGTTGATCGAGTCTTTTGCTTGGACTGCTATTACATATTATGTCATTGGATTTGCCCCTGAAGCTAGCAGGTTTTTTTTTGGGCAATTTCTAGCTCTCTTTTGTCTGCATCAATTATCATCATCATTATTTCGCCTTATAGCTGGGATTTGCCGGACGATGGTCATATCTAACAATGGAGGCTCATTTTGTCTATTGATTATCGTCATACTTAGTGGATTTATTATTCCACGAAATTCGGTTCCCAAATAGTGGCTATGGGGCTACTGGATCTCGCCATTAGCCTATGCAGAGACAAGCAATCAACTGACACGCAGGCATCATAGATCCAGTAGTGAAGAATCGACAGAGTCTTATGCTGTAAGAAGACGACAATCTAGAATTTTGAATCGGTGGGCTGCACGCCAAGCTCAGGAGATGATAACCACCATGGAAAGGCAGGCCCGAGAATGAGAGATTCTATCTCTTGCTGGTTTGAATACTGTATCAACTAGGGCATCCTCACTTGTGCAGATGTGGTGGCAGTCCGGAATGATTTGGAAGTGTTATAATGGCTGTGCTGGTTACAGCTGTGATATTGGTAGACTTGTAAATGTACACTTGTTATGCTCTTTGTTTTTCTTGATGGTGCCTCAAGCGGAATATTTTCCATTTGTATTAAAATTCAGTTCCATTTGTATTAAAAGTCAGTTTTTATTGCAACGATGAAAAGTCAAACATCGAATCAAAGATCGAAAGCCAAAGTTAAAAGAAGAATACCTACTACAACAGAGAAATAGGAACCGATTTCCTATTTATGACTTCAGTTAATAATTCAAATGGATCTGCGCTCCAGTTTTTGTCCTTTAATTGGTCATTAGAGAGATTCAAGTGGAGTGCTATTCTACCTTCAGGAAAGATGATTGGCTTGTTTGTTAAATGATGATTAAATGATTCCTTATTTGGGTCGATCTGTTTTCCCCATCTCTAAAGGTATTTATTGTAGTGCAAATCATTTTTTAAAGAGAGTTCTGGAAAGTGTGGGAGGAAAAAACCCAACGCTATCACTGTACAGTTTTGACAGAGAAATAATTAAATGGTGCAGCTCTGATTTGTAAGATTCTTGTGGTATGAGTTTAGCAAATGTGTCTTTCTTTCTGTTTCATATGTAGCCTGTGATGTTTGACATTTCATTCATTATCATTTCTAATTGAATGCTTTTAAGTAGAAAAGGTAGAATTCAGCTTACTGCTCTGCCTTGGAGAAGCGTTCATTTTCTGTGTATGTTTTCTTCTGTTGAAAAGGATTCATGTATGTATGCCCTTTTCACCCTCTAAACAGTCTTTCCACTCCACATTATTTCAAATTTGATTGCTAAGACCTCATGCCTATCTCGCCTTATGAAATACCCTGTGCCTTTGATTAAATCTCTCTGCTTCATGCTGTTCCTTTGTCCCATACAGCCCAGAAAACTCAGATATTCATTCAAATCCCTCATTCATATTTATTTACTAGCCTAAAATCAGTATCCATTATAAGTCATCTCAGCCCATTTGAAGATCTTTTGCCGAGATAGACCCAGAGAGAGCCCTCTCCTGTCCTCGTAGGGCTAGCTACGAGGCTAAGCTTGGTTTGATGTGGCCTTGAGTTTTACCTTATTTTAGCCTAAGGTAGATTCGAGCGCTAACACTCACAATATCCTTTATGAAAACTTGAGCCACCTCACTAGCTGAATTTGTAGATTTAATTACCACAAAATGAGCCGCCTTAATCAAATTGTCCACCACTACCATGATTAGGTCATGTTGTTTTGGAGTCCTTGGTATCCATGTAGTAAAATCCATAAAAATTACTACCCACTTCCATTCCGGGATGGGAATTGGCTGCAATAAGCTAATAGGGAGTTTTCACTCAAACTTTACTTGTTATCACTCTATGCACTTGGAGATGAAATCTACCACCACCCTTTTCAAATCAGATTAGAAATGTAATTTTTTTATTGCTGCTAGAGTCTTTTAATAACCTATATGGCCAAGAAATGGCTTCACATGAAACTATTTTAATATGAATTTCTTCAAGTCACTAGTAGTTGGGACATAAATTATATTTTTGAATTTAATCAACCCCTTTTCTATAAGGCAATAGTCCTTACCTTCATTTCCTTGATTGCCTTGTCATAGCTTATCCTTTAACTGTTGATACTTTTCATCTTATTGCTCAACATTTTAAGTCTTTTCTTCAAGATCAGTTCCATGGGAAATTATGGTTGTTATATTATTTTTTTGCACTTTTCTACTGAGTGCATCAACCACTATGTTCTCCTTTCCCTTAATGTATTTCAGCTCGAAATTAACCTCATTAAGCATATCCAACCATCTAGCTTGTCAAGCATTTAATTTAGTTTGATTGAAAAAATATTTCAACCCTAAATTATTAGTCATTAGAATAAATTTTCTATGAAGGAGGTAGTCTCTCCACATTTTAAAAGCGTGTGTGATGGCAACCAATTTTAGATCACGAGTTACATAATTATTCCCCTACTCGTTTAAATTTCACAAATCATAACAAATCGGTTTGCCTTCCTACATGAAGACTCTGCCAAGTCCCTCCTTGTAGGCATAGATTGATAAATTTTTAAGGATTTGCAATTCTTAGTACTAGTGCATTGGTTAAATACTGCTTTAGCTGGTCAAAACTCGTAACATAATCAATTGTCCATTCAAAACTCTTTACTTTATTTTGCAAAGCAGTGCAGTAATCGAGTGGCCAATATTAAGGAAGTTCTCAATGAACCTCCTGTAATAGCATTATAGTCCCATGAAGTACCTAACTTTAGCCACATTATTAGGTGTTGGCCATTCCATGATGGCCTTAACCTTCTCTGGATCTATTGCTACTCCCTCCTTTGAGACAATGTGTCCTAAGCAATGAATTTGCGCCTGAAATAAATTACATTTACTAAGCTTTTTATAAATCTTATGCTCTCTTAGAAATTTTTTGGGTAATTTAATTGAACTTAAATTACTTCATTAATTGTCAACCAAGGTTTGTGTACTTATGAAGCATATGTGCACCATATATGCTAGAATTCTATTTGTGGATTGATTTATTCTATGGATGAAATTATTTTAAGTATAGACAAATGTTTTAATGAGATTTAGATAGTAATCACGCAATGGTTCTTTCTATTTAAAGTTACATTATAAATCCAAATTCTTGACTGAATGAAATCTATTGCTTGCAGAATTGATAATTTATTCTAGTTGTAGAATTCAAAGCTTATTTCTACTTCAATAAAAGGAAACACTAACACTAGATTGCATGAGAAATATTTTAATGCTACTTGCATAATTGAAAACACTACTTTGCAGAAAGGAACATCTACACTATTTGCATAAAAGGAAATTGCAAAAAAAGAACTTAATTTCTAATTGCAGAAAGAAAAGAAATTAAAGTAATGAAAAAAGGAATGCCAATGAAACTAATTGCAAAAATAAATTCAAATGAGAACTTGTAACTCCAAATGATTACTGATGTGCGGATTTAACTCTAAAATCCATTTCTTTCACCATCTACGAAATTAACTGAATAATAAAAATTGAAAGGAAATACGTAAGACAAATCTTTTTCCTTTTATGAGTGCTCTGAAACCAAAATAACAAATGATCAAAACATAAGTGTGATGAAACTATATAAGGAAAACTTCAGGAAAATATCACGCTATAAGTAAACTTGAAATATAAACAAAACTAAATATCCTTATGTTGACGGGAAAATTTGTCCGGCCAACAGTAGGGGATCTCCCCGGTAGAAAGTCCCAATTAGACCTTAAACCGTTTGGAGTAGGGATCCCGTCCGGAGTGTGGGTCCGGCTACCACTTAAGATGACTTCTCTTC